>KQ464096.1:307996-423913 GCA_001304625.1 Trametes sp. AH28-2
GGGGGGGGGGGGGGGGGGGGGGGGGGGGGATCTATCATCTCTCCCGCTACGTCCTGCGTCCATCCATCGCGGGCGGCCATCTTTAGCCACATTGCATCAGTTCCGTCACTGTCAAAGGTCGGGCCGGACGGCGGAGGCGCGCTGCGGGCCTGCGGCAACCACAAAGGGGAGCTCCTCGGGCCCGCCTGATCGATTTTGAACATACACATGGTCTCTTCTGCACCGCCCTCGACCGTCCTCGCTCGCCGGTAAGTTCGATGCCACCCGCTGTTCACCGTCTATCCGGTACGCGACAGCACGCTGTGGTCAGCGGATGAGATATACGGCATGTCTCCTCGCTCTCTGGACATGACCAGCCAAGATCCGGTCGCGGCGACAGGGTGCTTGCTATCCGTCAGGTGAGGCAGGCCACCGGTACTGACGTGCAGGAGGTGAGTATCCTCGCCTGAACCAGGCGGCGTCGGACGCGAATCCTACACCGTCCGTGGAAGAGACCGGAGTGCTGAAACGTCCCGCCCGTCTCCAGGAGAGCCAGTTTCAGCTTTCAAGGCCAGCGACGGTCCAGCGTGCGTCCCAGACGCAGTGCATCCGATGCATCGAACCACAATCACCGTGCGCTCCGCACGTACGTACCACTTTCCCGCACGCCAGACTGCGCGCTCGCGCTGACCATTCCCGCTGACGGGCGCAACGTAACGCTACAGCCCCGACGCATCGCAGATATTGTACTAGAAGAGCACGCCGCCTTCTGGTCCGACAGCGGGATCGGACCAGGAGCGGAAGTGCGGTGGGATGCACGTCTCCGCCCAGCGTCCGCGCTCGCTGTCCGAGTCGGCTACCAACGCTCGGACGAGTGGTTGCCGCTGGAAGATAGCACGTCCATACGGAGCAGAGGAAGGTCGGTCCGCACACCGGCCTCGTCATGTGTGCTGGAATGTCACGAGCTGCAGACCTTGGGAGCGCCCAGTTAGCGGAAAGTCGAACGCACCAACTTTCGCCTGAGCTGCTCGTCGGCGGGTTCCTGTCGGCTTCACGAAGGTTTTCTCGCGTTCTCATGGACTTCCTCTTCGGCCGCCGACGACGCCACAGCACCCTGCGGCCGTCTGCGCTTTCGATCCTCCTCCCCAAGGACGGCTGCAACGCTCGGGTAGCTCGGCGCGGTACGCACACAGCGCAGTGGAGATGGCGCCTCCATCTCTGGCCTGACAAGAAACGAGGGTCTCGTTCGACTGGTTCTTGTGGCAGCCGCTATGC
Source organism: Trametes sp. AH28-2 (assembly GCA_001304625.1). Classification (NCBI taxonomy): domain Eukaryota; kingdom Fungi; phylum Basidiomycota; class Agaricomycetes; order Polyporales; family Polyporaceae; genus Trametes; species Trametes sp. AH28-2. The sequence continues at coordinate 309,251 of KQ464096.1, forward strand.
TCCCTTCGTGTCCCCCCGCTTCTTCTGGGGAATGCTGGTGATCCGGAAATGAGCTCGGGAGGCTTCCCTAGGTCTCGGTACTGCAGCCGCAACCTAATCCTCGACGTCGGCGGACGAGCCACGCGGCGCTCGACGTCGACTGGTGTACTCAACGCCCGGCATTCTGGGGCTATACACTGGCCTTCCCTGGCTGGAGCTTCGGTGACGTCTTCTATGGCCGACCTATGCTCGCAATCGTCAGTTCGTCTCCGAGGACCCCTTGCTACCGGCGGCACCTTCTAGCTCGGCGCTGCGTCCGACGCCACGCTCCGCTCCCGGCGCGCGCTCACACAATCCCTGTTGGAATGCCGACGCAGGGCGGAACCTGAGGTGATGTACAGAACTTGAATTGCGAGGACAGGAGAGCGTGGCATGCAGGAATACAGCGAGTGAGACGAAACAGCCCGAAAACACACACAACTGAACGATCGAAAGCGGAAACACAAACCAACTGCCCAAGCCGGGCATGCCAGTACGCCACCGCGGCGTGGGCACTGGGCAGGTGCACGCCGAGGCTACGGCTACGGCGGCGGGCCCATGAACACCATGAAGCCATCCCCGTCCGGCGCAGGCTCGAGGCCGCGGAAGCAAAAGTCGCCCCCGAGGTAGTCCACCCTGCGCAGCCCGTCGTCCTCCGCGGACTGCCTGCCGCCGACGGTGAGCGCGACGCGGCGCGTGTACGCGCGGTGCACCATCACCATGCGCTCGTCCGAGATCTGGTTGTACTCCTCGAGCGAGAGGCGCTCCTCGAAGTTCGCGATGAGCGCGTCGAGCACGTCGCGCATCTGCACCGGGAGCGCCTCGTGCGCGGGCAGCACCGTCAGCGGCCACCAGAACGCGGGGCGGCTGTCGCCCGCGAGCGCGCTGATGCGCAGGCGCGGCACGCCCGGGTGCGTCGCCGGCTGCGAGCCGTTCGGGCCGTCCGCGCGGAACTCGGCGCGCCGCCCCGTCGCGTGCATCGAGTCGCGCACGTGCACCTGCACGTCCTCCGCGCGCAGGCGCAGGTCGAAGTAGAGCGGGGCGGGCCCGACGGGGCGGTGCACGAGCCACGGGTTCAGCTGCAGCTCGCCCGGGAGCGGGCTGAACGTCTGCGGGGGCGTCGGCCAGAGCGGCGGGGGGGGGGGGGGGCCCGCCGGGCTCGCGGATGGTGGCGAGCATCGCATCCACCTCCGGCGGGCTCAGCTCGCGCTGGTCGTCCCGGGGCGCTGCAGGTGGCACGGGCGCATGGTCAGTCAGTGTTCGATGGGCGCGCGATGAACCTATGGCTTTCTGATACGCACTGGCGTTGTGTACGCGGACCGCCCAGGGATAGTTGATGTACGGGCGGGCCCAGTACCCGTACGCCCTCCATTCGGCCGGGGCGATCTCGCGCTTGTCTGCGCGTCCCTCTATGTGTGCGAGGGCGTCATCGTCCAGAGGCTCTTCTACACTTCGACTCTTCCCTGTACCGGTCAGAATGATTACGTCAATGTTCCAATTCCGTCTCGCTCTTCGCAAGAGATGAACGAGCAAAGCGACTACCCACTGCTGAACAGGCTCATCGGGCGAAAGCACGCCAGCCACGACTGTCGCCGCCGCCCTTGCACTTCCCCGCGCGGGCCCCCGAGCTCATCTCCGGCCTCCCTTCTCGCCCGTCTTCTCTGCTTCTGCCCGCCGCTCCGCGCACTTCTGGTGGAGGCCGACGACGTAGATCGCGCTTCCTCGTCCAAGTCTTGCAAGGCGTCGGCCTCCGCCGCCGAGATGATGGGCGAGGGCACCCACGGGCGGCGCAGATCGACGGTGTGCGTCCGCCGCTCCTGGTTCGTCGCCCACGGGGGCAGCCCTTGGCCTGCTGGCATCGCCCGATTTCAGATGATATGATGTATGATGATATGACGGCACCTTATGTGGCGCGTAGGGGTCTTGGGGGTAGAGTTGTCGCGGCCTAGCGCGGGATCGCAGCGATTCAGGACAGGATGGGCAGCGGGAGGCTGTAGCACATTGCGGCGCACATGCACGGGCGCGCGTTCGTAGAGCGTGGGGGAGGGAGGCGTGGTCGAGCCCCGGGGGGTACTTGTTTCCTGTTATATCAGCTCTATCAGTAGGCCTGCATCCTCCCGTAGGGCATGTGTACGTAGTGGGAATTGCCGGAGGAGACGCTCTTGTGCCCGATTTGGGCCGCGTGCTTCAAGCGTCGCTGTCCGCCTTGTCCGTCGCGTACGAGCTACACAACTAGAGCCTGCTAGGCAACATAGACAGACACTGGGCCAAAGTGGGGGCGTGTTTGGCGTGGTATAGCCCGGCGTTGTGTAGGTGTAGCAGGCGGAACACGCCCAAAGCTCCGTAGGCGAGGCGCACGTGACCGCGGCGCGCGTTTCATTAGGAGGCGCGACGCGTGTGTTGCGCGTGTCCCTGTGGAAACGCGCATGGCGGGTGAGTTGCTCCTTTCTACGTCAACGCCAGCTAGGCTCACTCACCGGTCACGGGTACGTCAACGGAAGGTGCGCATGTCGAGAGAAAATATGAGAAGCTATGCTACAGTCGTACGACACTCCAAGAAACGTATGTACACTGACCGTATGTCAAACAGACACATTCTGTCACTCTACTGCCTTCACAGTGAATGGAGCCGCCTCCAACGCATCCGACCGCTCTGCATCCTCGATCTCCGCCTCGAGCTCCTCCTCCTTTGCACCCTTCCTCTCTCGGAGCCACGTCTTCAGCACACACCCGCCCTTCGCGCCGCTTGTGCCCTTGCAGCCCTTGCACCGGCGGCCGTGCCCGACCATGAGCACATGCAGGCCGTACTTCAGCTCGTCGGGAATCGTCAGGTCGAGGTGCGCTTGTGCCGTCACCCTGTCCGCCTTCTGCGGGACCCATCCCAGGAGGCGTGATAGCCGGAAGACGTGCGTATCGACGGGGAACGAGGAGCGGCCGAGGCAGAAGAGGAGCACGCACGACGCGGTCTTGGGGCCCACTCCGTCGTACGACACCAGCTCCTGCATGGCCTCCTCGTCGGAGACCGGCCGCCGTTCCCCTCCCTCGGCTTTGACCTCCCCCTTGACCTTCACGTCCGGCTCGGGCTTGGTTGCCACCCCAGCGAGGTGCTGCAGCGAGTACGCGCCGTGCCGCCTGTGCACCTCCTCCAGTATCTTCTGAATGACGCCTGCCTTCTTGTTCGCCAGCCCGCCAGTCTTGATCGCCTCGACGACGTCCGCCTTCTTCGCCTCTGCGATCGCCGCAAAGTTGTTGCGCCCGAACGCCGCGTCGAGCCCACGCTTCGCTGCGGTCGAGTTGCGCGAGGATGTGTTCTGACTCAGGATGGTGCCGATGAGCGACTCGAGCACGTTCGGCACGCTCCCGCACGTCCGCGCGGAGTCGTTCGCCTCGGACGGCACGCGGGGCCCCCTGGCGAGGTCCGGGTGCGCCGCCGAGAGCAGGGCGTGCACCTCCGCCGCCTCTGCGGGCGTGGGGCGCGGGTGGTCTGGGAACGGCGAGGCGACTGAGTGCGAGGCTAGAAGCTTAAGCTTTTTGACTCTGTGGGGAGACGCAGCTGCGCGTTCTGCGGTAGTGTCGCCGAGGGAAGGCGTTGGGGAGCGCGGCCGCTTGATTTTCGGTGGCATTTCGTCTCAATCACAGACTATCAAGCTTTCTAGACGGTGGGTGGTGTCGTGGGACGTCGGACTAGCTATAGACTCGTTTTGCTGGCCGTCCGACCGGTGGGAGTGAGCAGAGCCGCTACAGAGCTGGCGGCCGCCTCAGCAGGGCGCTTGGCGAGTGCGCCCCTGGAACACACGTGGCATTTGCTTCCGCTTCCCGCTTTTGGAAATGCCCTGCCACCGACCGCAATAGACGCCTGGGCCAATCTCCGATCGCAGGATTCGCAGACGTCACCGATGTGGTCAGCGCCTAATCCCCACCTGAACTTCTGCCGCCACCACGGTGTCGCTCAAACCGGCGACAGCTGCTTTCTTCTCCTCATGACAGCACGCGGGTGATTATACGAGCAATATCAGCTGAAGGGCCCTCTGTGCATTTTTTTTTCATTTATCCTGAGACGCTCGGAGGAGCAGCCACATGGCCTGCCTCGCGGCCCTCAGTACACAGGTTCAAGCTGCGTGAACCTGCCCGCTCGATCCGCACGGCCTTCGGACGGCTCGCCTCGCGTCCAACCCCATGCCTTCTCCCCCAACTTACACGCAAGAAGCCCACCTATACGCCTCTTACGCCGGAGATATGTCAACTCGCTACGTCCCCGAGCTTCCCTTACGTATCCCGCTTCAGCCCGCTCGGACGCCCGAAATCCGGAAGTCGGGGAGTATCTACGCGCGATCGCGTCGCGTGCCCGCGCGCACATGCACGCCGCTGTGGCTAATGCGCGCGCTGGATAGCCTCCCCTTGGCCCTGCGCCCTACGGCAGATGCGGGAGATGAACGGCTAACCTGCAGGAGACGCAGAAAAATAGTTGGACCTCCGCTCCGCCGCGCACATATCCGGCCGCACTCGCGGCGACACGATGACGAGCGTGATCCGTTCAGCAGATGGCATTGCACGCATGGCTGGTCGCGCAGGTACGCCCGCCCCGCTGCACCTTGAAGGCTAACGGCTCGCCTCGCGATATACGGCACGCTCTTCCGGACAGGTATCCCCCCAGCCGTGCCTGCGTCATGCGCAGCGACGCGTATACGGAAGCAGCACTACGCCTGCAGAACTTCATTCATCTTGCGCTTTCGGGCCCGCGTAACAGTGCGATCGCGCTGCGAGGTGGAGACGGAGTAACTGCTAGCGATCGATTGTAATTGCAATGTCACTCTGCTTGACCCGCCGCTGCCGCTAGGCCTCCAGCTGACCCTTCCACACGACTCTTGGTGCGTTCTGCGACACGATAATCGGTGATCGCGCCCTTGCATATGATTCCGCATCCCTCAGCCCAGCACACACGGTGCGCACGGAGGCGGTGTCGCCCACGTCGTGCCGTATATGGTCGCGGAAGCAAAATACCCCGCCTTGTGCCTCGTGCCGCGCCGCCGTCCCGAACACTCAGTCTGTGCGCATCAATGAATGCATCACCGAGCACCCCAAGGCGAAGTCCTATGATTATGATAATGAACACCTTCCCCGCCGCCTCCGGTATCACCCGCCTTCACGCAGACAGAACGCCGCCCTCAGGATCAGACAGGCTTGTGAGCCGCCCCTGTGATATGTCCCAGACCGGGTGGCAGCTGCTCATTTCGCCCGCGAGCCGCGTCCGCACAAGACTAAGCCCCAATGCGAAGGCTAAGGCTAATAAGGAGGCGGCGCACGCGTGGTGAGACATGTCATTTCCCCGGATCGATGCATATGCCCCGGTTTCCGACGACGGATTCGCCGACCCAGGGGTGCGAGAGGCGAAGACGCTATCATAATCGCCCCCCATCGCCGCGTCCAAAGGCAGCTAACGCGGGAGGCACACAGGACGGCGGGGACCGCGCTCACATGCCTGGCGCCGCAGCGGCCTGCGAGGGCGGCGCGACATCATCTGATCCCCGCCGCGCGATGCGATACGGGATATGAGATAGATAGTGCTTACCCGTCCCTCGCTCAGGCTCAGGAGTAGCTGGAGGTGCGGCGTGTGCGGCAGAGGCGCATGGCGCGCCGACGGTGCGCGCAGAAAGAAACACGCTAGCGTTGCTAGGTGGATGTTCGGAACGGAGGCTGATTGCCCATCTGCTGCTCCGCGCTCCGTCCCCTCCGCCCAGCGGGATACGGAAAAGAGAACACGTATGTTTCGAATGCGTTGGCGAGACACAGCCCAGTCGTACGCGGACAGCGAGTTGCGGGCCGGGGCGACCTCGGGGTCTGCGCGCGCCGTCAGGTGCGGGTGCGTGGGACGAGTGACGCAGGGCCTTCCGAGTTTCTTCTCCGGAGGCGGTTGGGTGCGAGCTGTGGTATTGCCTGCGCACGAGCAAGGTTGGACGTCTGAAGGCTGCCCCGGGGCCACAGATAGACGTGGAGGAGATCCGGGTTCCCGAGTGCGCTGCGTCGCGCCATACTCGGGGCGGACGATCCGGCGCCAGGGCGTGCGTGGGCGAGTCTCCAAACGGCACGCCCGATGCTGCCATATCCGTGCCGAATCGCCTGGCGGGTCCACGGGATGGATGGATGGATGGATGGATGAGCGGCAGCGGCGGCGGTGGTGGCAGTCCCGCACTCTGATTCTGCACGACTGAACCTTCGCGTGTGTGCGCATCGGCGCAAGCGCGTCTCCCTTCGTATCGCCGTATCGGGCGAACAAACAGGATGCCGCAATGCGTCCTGGGGCCATCCATGATCCTGCGTCAACGGTGGCGCCATGCAGCTGCCGCGTCCGCACGCTGATCCGGGGCGGCAGGCGAGGGCGAGTGCCCGCGCGCCGCCCCGCATGGCGCTGCGCGCAGATGGTCCGGGATAGCAGCGGACGCCAGGCCTATTTCCGCTCAGGCCCGGGGATCCGAGCGGGGGGTCACGCGCGGTCTTGTGCTCGCAGCTCGGGCAGGGCGGGGTCCTGCGGTCGAGGGGTGTGGGTGGCCGGCGGGCGGGGGAGCCAGGGGCGGGGCGACGCCGCCGCGGAACCAGATGAGGCAGGGGGCGGGCGGGCGGTCTTGTTGAGTGAGAGGCCGGGGCGTTGCAACAGCGTCGATCTGCAACACGATCGAGACAAGAGCCCCCCACCGAGCGCACTCTCCGGTCTCTCATCCACCTCCTGCCATATCCGTCCGTCCCCCGGCGTCCCCTCCCTTCTCGCTCGCCCGGGTCCGACCTGCCGCATGCGGGCAGCGGCCTGCTTCCGGCGCACGCGTGTCTGTGTGCGCAGGCGCCCGTGCGCGAAAATCCTGGAGGACGGGCGGACGTGGAGGGTGCAGAGTGAGATAATCCGATATCCCCTCCGCGGGCCACGCGATGAGTCAATCAGAACCCGCCCGCTGCCCTCCGCCCGTCCGCTTACTGCTCGTTTACGACAGCGGCCGACACGAGGTGCTCGGTACGGGCAGTCGCGCGCACATTGCAGGCAAAACCGGTGCACGGCCCCTGCACGCACGCACCCGCGCCCCTTTGACACTGCTCCTTGCGAAGGCGCCGCCGCCACGATGGGAGAGGGGGCGTTGGGGCGCGCGCCGCTTCGGGGCGTCTTGACTCGGCGTGTGCGCGGTCCTGGGCGAGCATGCGCGCGCGCGCGAACGGGGTTTGCACGGGACTTTATCGAGTATTCCATCGAGGCTGCAGATAACGGCATATGCACTCATATGCGAAGGTCAGCGGAGGACAATAAGCACGATAGGTGCCGTGCGCTCGGGTACAGGAACCGTGGAAGTTGCGACAACAATAAGACGTTTGCGCCGAACCCGATGGCTGAGAATCCGCCTCCATTGGATACCCAAACAGGCGACAACAGCGCTGATGGGCCCGTACGCTCGTTCGGGTTTAGGTCCGTTCGCGCGTCTGGATGAGGGAACACAATGAAGGAGATCTCGAGGGCGATCTCGTGTTCAGCGAGGGCGGCTCCAGCACTCGGCGGTCGCTCGCACCTTCCTTGGCTATAAAGATCTCGTGCGTATTGTCTTCGCCCTCCTCCGTCCTGTACGCAATTGTTCTCCTCGGGGCCTCTGTGCCACCTCCCGCCATCGCTCGCGCCGCTCCTGGAGCGCCCCATCATCTGCCTCGAGGAAACTTGCCAGCGTTTGCCAAACAACACCTCCCCATCCTTTCCCTTCCCACTGACACTAACGAGAACAATCATGCCCGCCTACCGCACTCGCGACGCCCCTTCGCGCAGTAAGTCGCCCCCGCCCGCTCTCCTGCGCGCGGCGCACAATAGAAACAATGAGTGCTCACCGACGCTTCGACGTCCCGGCGCGCGCACAGACCTCGAAGTGTCGACGGACGCCCCACCTCCCCCGACCGTGTCCATCATTTCGCCCACGCCGCGCGCATTCACCTTCCCTATCAATGACACTCGCTTCCTGACCACGCCGTCCAGTTCGCCCTTCGAGCCCACTTTGAAGTCCATCCCTTCGACGCCCCCGCCCCTTCGCCCGTTCTCGCCGACATCCTCGATCGGATCGGACTCTTCGCTTTCAGTCCCCGACTCTGCTTTCTCTGTTCCCGAGTCGGTGCATTCTGTTCCGGATTCATATCTATCTTCACCTTCGGCGCCCTCCTCGCTGGCCTCGTCGCATCGCCGGCGTAGATCGACCGCGAGCGACATCGGGGAGCGGCGTCCGAAGAAGGGCGATGACGACTACATCAAGCGACCAGAGAATGCGTTCATCCTCTTCAGGCGCAAGCAGTGCGAGGACCGCCAGGCCGCGCGTGAAGAGGAGGAGAGTACGTCTGGGCCGGTCAAGAAGCAGCGCCAGGCAGACCTCTCGAAGACGATCTCCCAGCAGTGGAAGAGCCTCTCCGCAGAGGACAGGCAGTACTGGGAAGACCTCGCGAAGGAGAAGAAGAAGGAGCACGAGGCGATGTACCCCAACTACGTGTACCGGCCGCAGCGCAACAAGGACAAGAAGAAGAAGGGCAAGTCGCGCAAGGGCGAAGAGCAGGATACCGACGCGGAGAGCTTTTCGTTCCTGCTCCCCGTGTCGCCATCGTCCTCGCGCAACCTCAGCCGCGACTACGCCTCGAGTGGGCACGGACACGGGCACAACCGACGCGCCGTCTCCGCGCCCACCCCGCCTCCTGCGTTCCAGGCGATTCAGCTCCCGACCGTCTGGATGCCGTCGTGCCCCACCTCGTCGTGCCCCACCTCGCCGACGCTCATTCCGAGGATCAGCGGGCGGTCACCAGCGCCCGTCGCGAACATCCCCCCACCGTCGGAGTCCGCGCCTCTGACCACCTTCGATTACGCACCTAACGACCAACTCTTCATGTCGGGTTGCGACGGTCTGACCATGTACGACGAGCACGGCCAGGTGAGCACTTTGCACCTCGTCGCGTCGAATGTCCTGCTGATAGACGCGCGCCTGTCAGCCAATGAATGGGCCGTACCACAACATGTACCAGATGTCCGCAAACGGCGGCGTGCCGGGCGGCCCCCTCCTCCACTCGCTGCACATCCCGCGCGAGTCGTGCGAGATGTCTTCGATGATGTCGCCCGCGGAGTCCATCGCGTCCACCCTCGTCTCACCCTCCGACACTTACGCGTCGAGCGTTTCTTCGTCGAGCACGCAGTGCGGCCCCTTCACGCCAGACGACGCGCTCCGGATGATGTCCTTGTCCATGCCTCCGCCAAAAGACGTGCCCGAGAACGTCGACGGCGACGGCGACGCGAGCGAGATCCCGATGTCGTACAACTTCTGGCCCTCGACCGACGCGCTGTGGGCGAACATGGAAAGCCTCATGAACGAGGACTTCAACCTCGGCGCGATCCCGCCCGTCGAGCTCGGCTTTGCGCAGTTCGAGGCGATCACGCAGCAGACGACGTGCTCCTCCTCTTCGTCTTCCTCCTCGAGCACAATCCACCCCGACGGCGGCGAGTGCGACCGCGACGAGTACGAGCGCAACGAGTACGAGCGCGACAAGTACCTGCCCGAAGAGCACGACTTTCACGTACACGACGCAACCCCCGGGCTGGACAGCTACTCGGGCGTGTTTGCGCACGACAGCAGCATGAACTGGTGATGATCCCGTCGGCTCGCGCAGGCGTGGGTCGACGCGCACGGACACTCTGTACTAAAATTATTGCATCCCGTCTTCTCTGGGGCCCTGCCGCGCCCCGCGCGCCGTTGCGGGGGGCGCCGTGTATATTCTCTCTGTTCCCCCGTGTAGTTTTATCAGCCCTTCGCGTCCGACGACACCTGTGTAACAGCTTACCTCTTCTCCGTTTCCGCTCCCGCATCACGGTCCTCACGCATCGCCCTCACGTCGTAGCAATATTTGCATACCCTCCCTCACGAACTCCCCCCACCACCAGCGTTCAATACCCCCCTCCGCCACCATCCACAGTCCACTCACCATTACTACCACGCGCCCCGCCACTGGACACCCCCTCACCCCCTCCTCCTCACTTATCACATTATTTGCGCCGCCGTGTCTGTTGTATTCCTACACACCTGAATGCAAGCCCGCGCATAGATGAGAAGAACGAGGGTCTTTGTGTGCATGTCTCGAGCGTTGCTTCAGTCAACCTGTTCAGATCCTCGTAGTTGTCGTCATCGGATGTTGGTGCTTGGCATGGAGACCAAAGAACCCCAGCAAAGGAAGGGTAGCCAGCTGCTCATCAAGCCTCCAGTGCGTGCACAAGCTGGTTGTAGAGAGAAGGGAACCTTGTAGAGGCACAAGCATGGAGTTGTGTTGCAAGCGTGGTTGAAGTGCGGTAGCCACGCGCGATGCGTGCCACTTGCGCGTTTCGTCAAACAGAACTGCCTGTCAAGCCTTCGCCGAGCACTGTGAGAGCCAGAGAGGTAAGTAGTGGAAGAGAGAGAAGGTGGTCGCCGGACGTCGTGGTGGTGGCTGCTAGACAACGCCGAGGCTGCGTATGACGACGTTGTGCTCGATATGCTCATCGCGACACAAGCGCCCAAATGTACATCGGTTTGCGCGTCTGCGGACTTGTCCGCTGCAGCACTGTACTTTGCACCACCGTCGTCGTTCGAGTGTGCAAATGCATATCCTCGTAAAACGTCAAATCGTCTCGATGCGCATGCCTTGGGTCCATGGCTGCGAAAGCTAGAAGTGGACAAACCCGTAGCAAGTACCTACGTCGACAGTACTACTAATAGTGACACTCCGCGATTTCGTTCTACCGTCCCGTCACGCGGTGCACGTGGAAAAGGGACTCGCTGAGCCTTTGATCGACTCAGATTTGAGTCTTCTTTTCTTTCGAACTCATTCGCGCTACCAGCAGGACAAGACGTGCAGAGATGGGCCGAAAGAGCGTAGACAACGTCATGAACAGCCCCGATCTGGTCGCTGCCTTCACCGAATACCTCTTCCGACTCGATCTCGAGGGTTTGTGATAAGCCATCCTTCTCCTCTTGAGTTGCATGTTGACATCTTATAGACCGCAGGTACCGCGATGCACAGTGCAAACTCACGCTCGTGCAGGCAGAGGGCTTCGCCCGCGAGAACAAATTCCGCCAGGCCGGGCTGAAGTTCGCCGAGGCCATGTCCAAACTCGTTGGCGGGCAACTGAAGGTGCCCCTCGACCCCGCGAACGGTGGAGGCGTCAGGTCTCCTGTGTACATGAACTTCACCATGGACGAGTGTCTGAACGCGATGACGTGCTGCAACGGAGCGGCGCTGAACCTCTACGAGTCCGAAGACCCCGTAAACGTCAGTTCCCATCGTAGTCTCGGTCGCCCTTTGGCTGATCCTTGGTTGCCATAGGCTCTCAATTGGAGTCTAGAGGTGGACGTGCTGCACAAGAATATGCGGTTCAGAAACCCGCCTATCTTCGGTAGTCCGCGTTCAATAGACCAACAGCGGATGTTCTGACAACTTGTGCCGCCACAGACTGGGAGATCTTCCACCCATCCCCACCCAGCCTCGAGTTCCAGCGGCAGCGCCTGCTCGGGCTCGTCACAGCGTCCGACATTCTCCTCAAGCTTGGGAACACCGGGTCTGCCGCATACTGCCGCAACGTCGGGAACGACCTCGTCCGCAGCCTGCCCTCGCACATCGACCAGTTCTCGCTGCGCCGAGAGATCCTACCCATTGAGTCCACTCAGGCGGTCATGGAGTACCGCCACCCCGACCCGTCCATCTACCGCTCGCTCGAGATCACGAACCCCGAGCTGCAGGTGCGCGGGTCGTGGCAGCGGCTGAAGTGGGCGGACTCGTCGAAGTTATCGTCGCGCATGGCGCACGCATGCTTCATCTACAAAAGTGAGATATTCTAGTACTGAGAGTCCGGTTCATCAGGCTGACGCACTCAACCCAGGCCGGATGTACGTTTGCGGCGGCCAACGCAGCGGAACCCTCGAAGTGTACGGTGACGTTTGGTGCCTCGACCTCGTGAAGATGAACGGATGGCGGGAGCTCCCATCCTATCCGCGGCCGTTCCTCAACTGCCAGATGGCAGTGCACGACGGGAAGGCGTACCTATTCCGCGGAACCGCATCCGTGGACTATTTCGACCTCGAGCGGGGGCGTTGGGGTCGCATACTGACGAAGTTTGTCGATGCCAAGGGGAAGGAGCAAGCGTGGCCGTATATCGGTAGGGGCCTCACCGACTACGTGGCGCATGTCGTCGACGGCAAGCTCTACATCTTCGGGGGAAAGTACCAGCGTCCGATCGGGTGCAACTACTTTGCCGTCCTCGACATCGCGACGAGGACGTGGCGCTACCTCTCGGGGATCCACGACTCCGTCCCGCTAAGGCCGGACTACGACCAACCGGGGGCGCGCAAGAACCTCGCGAGCTGGGTCGACGAGGAGCGCAAGAAGATCTACATCATGTACGGCATGGTCGACCGCCAGGCGGCCGCTATGTTCAAGTCGGACTTCGCCTCGTCGGAGGGGTTCGTCCACGACGACTGCTGGTCCTGGGACATCGTCAAAGGGAAGTGGCAGAGGGAACGCATCCTCGGAAACTTCCCCTGCCCGCGCGCGGAGGTGTCGTGCTGCTATGTCCGTACCCCTCATCTCCGTTCGCGCTAGAAATTGGTATCCCCGCTAACCCACGGCTTCTACGCCTAGAACCCCGCAACGAAGCAGACGGTGATGTTCGGCGGGTACAGCCCGGCGCTCCCGTTCTTCGTCGAGTCCTCCCAGACGAGCTTCGGGTTTAACTACTTCTCCGACACGTTCGTGCTCGACCACAGCGCGCCCGGCGGCGCGCCGCGCTGGAAGCAGGTCATCACCGGCAACTTCCCGACCTACCGCGCGCAGAGCCAGCTCGTCACGGACCCCGCGACGGGGCGCATGTACCTCTTCGGCGGGTACACGAACACGGACTGGGTGCCGACTGGCAAGCACGACCTCACGCGCAGCTACGGGGACGTCTGGGAGCTGCGCGTCGACGTCCCCGGCGGGCTCTTCGAGGGCGTCGACTGGGCGGACGAGCGGCGCGCGGCGCAGCTCGGCCCGTGGATGGCGTGCTACGCCTGCGGCTCGGTCGGGGTCTGGAAGAAATGCGGCGGTGCGTGGCGGCGATCGAGCCCGTTTTTGGCGCGTTTGCGCGCCGGGCAGGGCGGGTGGCTGACGGCTTGGGCTGTGTATAGGTACGTGCGACGGGCGCGTGTTTTTCTGCACTCCGAAGTGTCAGAAGGACGGCTGGCCCGAGCACAAGGCGAAGCACGGTTGCAGGTCCCGGCGTTGAAGTTGTTGGATGGGTTTGCACAATTTGCACCTTCTGTTGGCCGGGTTCGACCAAGGATGCTTCGAAAGGCTTGTATACGAGGGGAGAACCATGTGAACGGGGATGTCGGCCGGCTAGCTCAGTACTACTGTGACGATGCCGTTAGTATCGGAGGAAACATCGGGCGCTCGGAGGGCGGTGTGAGTGCCTGGCAAGATATCGTATCACGAGTACAATTCGGCATGACGGGCAACTCTGCAAACCAGTCCCCGCCCGTAGACGTCGGAGTAAGGTACATGGAGATGTTGTGCCATGTTGGACTTTTATCCGTTGCCTGTGCAAGCGTCGTGACAAGCATGGGGCGCCGACTCGCCACCTCCAAGCATCGGCTTCGTGAATTTTTGTCCTCCATGCGTATGTGCTCTTTAATTCCTGGCTCTTCCATTAAGTAGTGCAATTTTTCTGCTCCCCGACATTGAAATGGGTCAACGCTCGCCCGAGTTGACGTTGAGTAGCCACGCGTGTACTTGGCCGCGGGGCGCGTGGCTGTGCGATACCCGTTTCGGGCTGCACTGCCCCGCTTTGGCTCGGGTCACCAGGCGAGCTTATTGAGCCCGCCAACTCAAGCTACTCCCCTCCGCCCCACATATATAAGCCTCCTTTCGCTCACGCTCTGGCAGCATTTCGCACCCGCACTCCCCGCAAGCAACCCCCACCAACATGTACGTGCCCGGCATCACCAACCTCAGCCAGCATCTCTACCCGCGCAAGGGCGGCGGCGGACGCGGTGGCGGCGGTGGAAAGAGCGGCGGCAGCTCGGGAAGCAGCGGCGGAAGGTCAGGCTCCAGCAGCAGTGGTTCGAAGTCCGGGGGAAGCTCAGGTTCCAGCGGCAGCTCCGGGTCCGGCGGCAGCGTAGGAAGCAGAGGCGCTACCGTGCCGGTGTCTGGATCAACGGTCGGACGCTCGAGCGCCGTCTCATACGGTTCGGGAACCACGAAGGTCGTCTCGATCCCCGCTGGACAGCCCTTCGCGGGACGATCGTCGGGCGGTGCGACCCGAGATCAGGTGTATGGAACACGGTACGTACAGCGCTTGTTCATATGAAGTGGGGCTGACCAGCCTGCAGAGCGTACGGGAGCGGGTACCCCGGAGTCTCAGGACTCGGTGTCGGAGGACGGGGATTTCCCTTCGTCTTTTGGCCAGTCGTATGGGGCGGTGGACTCGGATATGGCGCAGCGTATCTGCACGCCAACCACGAGGTAAGTAGCGAATTTGACTTGCGGTGGTGGTGTAGTCACTCACCCGCCACTCGTAGTACGGCGAGCCGAACAACTCGTCAAGGCCGGGAGGCCCGATGACACAGGCGACTTTCTCGTCAAATACGACGAATACGACATTCCATGTGGTCGCGGACAACAGCACCGTCACTGCGCTTATAGCGTCCATCGACGCCAACTGCACTGTCGCATCCAACTCCTCCACCGTTCCCCTCGCATTCAACGGCAACACGTCAGACCCCAAGCCGGAGCAAGCCGTCCAGTACTACCGTGCGAGCAGCGTCGCTCTCACGCTCGACGGATACAACGACACGAGCGCATTGGCAGACAACTCAAGCGCACCGCCGGCGCCACTGCCCCCGAACATCGACATGACCCTGCTGAACTGCCTGAATGACACGATTGGCGCGGCCGTCCCCCTCTTTGATGACTCCAATTCTGCAGGAGCAGGACTTACAGCGCCTAACGTGGGCCTAATAGGCCTGGCGTACCTCGTCTGGTGTCTGTCGCACTTTGTCTGATCCCGCCCTTCCCTTGCTCTCTCCCTCTTTCCCATGCTATCCTCCTCTCTCCATGTGCGATATCCCCTTTCCACACTTCACCTCCGCACCCTCCCCCTTCGTTCGCTATATACCCTTACGACCCCTCACGCCTTGTATATGCTCGACTAGCATCTTACCGCGCAAGCTAATTCCCAGTGTAGTACTTTCGTTCACTATAGGATCTTTGGAGATGCTCGCAGCCTGTAATGCATTGCATAACGCGACCTATTCATGTTGTTGTACAAGCAACCATTTCGTGCGGGTGGGAAGCGGCGAAGCGTCAGCGTGAGGCATATCTGAGTACGCGGGGGGTTACATGGGCGCTTGTGCCTCGATGAGCACATCGTGTGCGGTGCTGCGTCTGAGCGCAGCGTTGTCCAGCAGCCACCACCTCCTCTCTCCCCCACTACCTTCCTCCGGCTACCCGAGCACTCGGCAGAGGCCTATACCACTCGCACCATCATGGCCGTCCCTCGTCACAACTACGACCCCCGCCGGGTGTGCATCAACCCCTTCCCCAACATCAGCCTCGGGAAGCACAGGCGCACCATCGGTATCTACCTCGCAGGCGGCCTCGTACGTCCCTTCCTCCTACGCCTCCCCTGCCTCACCATTCACTTCTCAACTCACACCTTCTTCGCATGTAGTTCGCGCTCGCGAACTGGACGTTCCTCGACGCCGCGATCCTCTCCGCGCACGCGCACTCGCCCTACGGGGAGCCGGATCGGCCGGTCCCCGTGCACGTCGCGTTCCTCGACTGGCTGCCCGGGCTCTCGTCGCTGCTCGGCATGCTCGTCATCAACCTCATCGACAAGGACCGCGTGCAGGGGAACGAGGACTTTGGCGACTCGCGCGCGGTGTGGCGCGCCCGGCTGTTCCTGTTCATCGGCTTCGCGCTCATGGCCGGGGGGCTCGCGGGCAGCGTGGTGCGTCCCTCCTCTTCAATGCCGAGATTCATACACTCTGCGACTGTCTATGAAAGGAGGCACGCATGCTAACTCCTTATCCGCGTTACAGTGCATCCTCGTGCTCAAGTACATCATGAACCACTACCCCGAGCAGTACACCTACTACGGCTACGCCAACGTCTCTCAGAATGTCGCCCTCATGCTCTCTGCCATCGTGCTCTGGATCTCGCAGAGTGTCAGTACAGAGTACGAGTATACACTGTCTATTTAGTTCTACCCATGTTGTGCGATGATGTTACCCTGCTGCTGCGGACTAGGAGAATATATGTATTAGTGGATGTCAAGACTGCAGTTCGTCACGCAGCAAACAACCCCCTCGCATCGTCAACCAACTCTTGCACATCAGAACCTCTTGAAAGATGACCTGACGCTCAAGGACGGAACCACGACGACCCGCGATCGTCATTACTATGCTGGGTGGCATACATTACGCTCACTCACATGAGAGACGAGCAAGGACCTCGAGGAGCACCCTATCCGTGCTTTGCGGAAGGTTGAAACCAAAGAATCGATGAGACCCAAGCAGGAGTGAATGTGTTGCTATACATGATGTACAAGCATAGGGTCGCGAGCGTAGCGATGGTGCATAGCCCTAGGTGCTGCATTGGGTGTGTCATGTGGAAAGCGTACAAGCGATAACATATGGTGTCGACAGCCCACCCGTCGCTCCCGTGGCCTCCTCTAGCCAGGGAAACCTGTCCCCATCCGCCTACCCCGTCTTCAAAGTACAAGGACGACACTCATGCGATGAGCGTGGACGCGGTCGCAGAGTCGTACTTGAAGGTTGGGGGGATCTGCTGCTTCGTCTTGTAGTAGCGCGCAAGACGGTGGATACGCGACTCGATGAGAATGAGGCGGAACTTGGAGTCCTTGTCCTTGCGGTTGACCTCGAGGTGCTTGCGCACGGCGACCGCCTTTTTGACGAGGTGCCAGAGATCCTCGGGAATCTGGGGAGCAAGGCCTGTCCATGCTTGTGATGAGCAGGCGTTCGCGCAACTCCCTCACAGCAGGCTTGGGCGTCAGGACACTCGAGACTTACCGCCAGACTTGAGGATACGGAGGATCTTGTTGCCCGTCACGAAGCGGACCTGGGGGATACCGTGCGAGTCACGGAGGGTGACACCAATCTGCGACGGCGTAAGACCCTTGCGCGCGAGCTTGTAGATGTGCTCGACGACGTCGTCGGGTGTCGTCTTGAGCCACGACGGGGGAGCGCGGCGGTAGGGAAGGGCGGAGGACGAAATGCCCTTGCCGGGAGCGTGCATGCGACCCATGTTGACTCTGCGGGCAGCGATCAGCGATGTACCGGACGAGCAGCGGCGCGGCGTGCGCTCACAAGTTTTTAGGGGGCGGGGGAGTCTTGAGGGCTTGTCGTCGTCGTGCGTGCCGTTGGGCGCGGTAGGTGTCTTCAGATTTGCAGAGGCGTTTGTGCCACGTGCTCGGAGGATGGGTGGCTGATGGGACTGTACAGTTGCAAACCTTGGTGCGCCACCCGCCACAAGCGTTGGCCGTGTTTGTGCACACGCCTCAAGCCAATCGACACCGAGCGCAAGACTATCTCGTCGTCGCCGTCCTCGCCGTCGCCGAGATACCGCCAACCACGCCGCAAGGTCCGTCTCTGCACCCCGTCTTATCGGCCTCATTTTGACCTCTGTCTCTTCACCATAGCATGAAGCTCAACATCGCCAGTGAGTCTAGGCTGCTCGAACGGGAGTTACAGGGCGCATTTTGACCAGGACTGCTGCGATAGACCCCGCGACCGGGGAACAAAAGCTCATTGACTACGACGATGAGAAGAAATAGTGCGCACGCTTGCAGTCCTCCGCTCGAACATGAGACTCACCGAGGCACTCTAATCAACTCTAGCCGTGTCTTCTACGAGAAGCGGATCGCGCAGGAGGTTCCTGGCGACTCTCTCGGCGACGAGTGGAAGGGCTACGTCTTCCGCATCACTGGCGGCAACGACAAGCAGGGTTTCCCCATGAAGCAGGGTGTCCTCCTCCCCCACCGTGTCCGCCTCCTCCTCTCCGACGGCCACTCCTGCTACCGCCCCCGCCGCACCGGTGAGCGCAAGCGCAAGTCGGTGCGCGGCTGCATCGTCGGTCCCGACATTGCCGTCCTCTCCCTCGTTATCGTCAAGCAGGGCGAGAACGAGATCCCCGGCCTGACCGACAACGTCCTCCCCAAGCGTCTCGGCCCCAAGCGTGCGACCAAGATCCGCAAGTTCTTCAACCTGTCCAAGGAGGACGACGTCCGCAAGTACGTCGTGCGGCGAGAGGTTAAGAGCCAGAAGAAGGAGAACGCGAAGCCCTACACCAAGGCGTACGTTGTTGAGCAGCTCTTGATCGCGCTGATGCTGAAGTTTTGTCTGCCAGTCCCAAAATCCAGCGTCTGGTTACCCCCATCCGTCTCCAGCGCCGCCGTCACTTGCGCTCCCTCAAGCGCCGCCGGATCGAGCGCCAGAAGGAGCAGAAGGCGGAGTACGATGTGCTCCTCACCAAGCGCATCGCCGAGAAGAAGGAGAAGGCTGCGGCGGTCAAGGCGTCACACAAGAAGTAGGATCCGTCCTCCTCCGACTCATGTAAAGCACTGGGTACTGACAAGTTTCTCTGTAGGGCTGTCGCCACCGCCTAAAAGCCTCCTCTCCTGGGTGCAACCCCTCGTCCTATGCGGTCGCTCGTTGTATGGTCCTACCTATAGTCATGTCCCTTGCTCTCCTCCATCTCCCTGCAATCTCATGCGACTTATGGCGAACGCGCTGTATTCCTCCCTGCGGGATACCTCGGGATGTTGTATATCAGCTTATTGCTTCGGTGCATGTTATGGCATGACGCGGCGAGGACGACGTGCGTGTAATGTATGCGATGCGTGTGCTCGGACCTGGTCCTGTGTCGATGCTTGTGCTGAACCATGGCTATCGCTAGAGGCACGTCTTCCTTGTCAATCTCGTGTTCGCCGTCCATGCCTCATAATCATGTCAGTCGCGTACTCTCGCCAACTCGGCACAATTTTGAAGTGCCTGTCAGCGAGTGTGTGTCCCCCCCCCCCTTCCCTCGATGGCACACTGATGCCTAAGCTACATCCGCATACTTCAGCACGTAAGATGCAAGGGTATCGGTATGCCATCTATGCCAAGGAGATTCAGTTTGAGACGGCGTGCGTTGCAGAAAAATCACATCCGCTGTTTCATGTATGCACCGCGGGACTGTGAACCTGCACGCCGGTGAGTACGCAGCTGAGTACTGTGAGGCGGTGTACCACTTCGTGAGAGGCCACTGATCTACCTGCAGCAGTTGGATCGTTGTATAGGTCGTCACATCTCACCAAAGGAACGACGGTATATGAACAAGCGTGGCCCACTGGGGCCTACACCTCATGTGGGTATGACTTTACTGATATTGCGGGTGGAAGATATATAGATCGAGAGTCAAACGACTCACAGTGCAAATACACTGAATTCAGGCTGCCACGACCCCTGCGATACGCCACGAAACCTGCGAAGATCTGGTCAAAGGAAAAGACTGCTCCATTTACGGTGAGTTGATTCTGACGGTTCTGTGCCGCAGTTACTGAACTGAACGTCGGGAGTAGACCCAGAAGCAGTGAAACGTACCAGATAGATGGACGTTTCTTCGGCTACTTTCTTGGCCCGGAGAGCTTTCCGCGAGATCGAGTCCGCTGTGACCGTGGAGCGGAGGCCATGAGCTGGCGAAGATAGTATGGCTTTCGGCCGACGAACTGTGAACTTTGTAAGTCTGCGCAGTGTGTACAGGGAATCGGAAGCGTTGCTCACCTGAATTCTCAGGGAGGATTTAGAAAACACGCTCCCCCTGGGAAACGCCGGCGTGTCTTTCCCAGCCAGATGGTCGAAGTTGCCACTCAGCGCATAAGCGATGATACACGTCCCCTCCGCCCGTTTGTCGCATCGAGGTATCCAACAAATCACCCCGATCTGTTCTTGACGCTCGACACACTAAGATGGCAAAAAGACCATGTATTTCACGATGTAACAATATAGAACCACCTTGAGGGCCCATCATAGGTATAACTGAAGTATAACACTACGCATCCATGCGAGCGAGGGTAACATGCAGGCAGCGGCCGGAGGGCGATATACGTGGAGGAGCCGGTTTAACCAGTAAAGTCGTGCGTCGCTGTCACGCCTTCGCGACCGTCCGCCCAGTCCTGGGGCGGAAGAGGACCAACCCGCTAGGGGTCTGGGGGTAACCGGAGAGGGACCAGAGGAGACGAGACAGGAGACACCAGAACATGAACATGAAAGCGATTATACCAGATCGAGAACCCGAGAGCAGAGAGGGAGAGAGGAGGGAAGGCGCGGCGGGAGACTCGCTCCCCGCGCTGGGAGGATGTAAGGGGAGCGAGCCGCCGTCAACGACGGCCCGCTGGCGGACGGCGCGCTCAGAGCGAGTCCGAGAACCCGTGCCCGCGGCCGAAGTGGCGCGCCTTGTGCCTGCGCGCGGACGACGCGCCCGTCTTCTTGAACACGGAGAGCGCCATCGCGCCGCCGCAGACCTTGGAGCCGTCGCCCGTGCACGGCATGTTGCACTGCGCGTCCGCGAGCGCGTTGCCGCCGCCGTTGACGAACTGGCTGCCGCAGTAGCACTCGCGCGCGTACTCGAGCCCGGCCATGGTGTGCCCGCGCTCGTTGCAGTGCGCAATGCACGCGCCGATCGTCATCTGCTGGCTCGTGTACGCGTCGACGTTGAGCGTGCGCCCGGGCACGTCCGCCGCGCAGCCGACGGCGGTCCAGCCCGAGGGCAGGCCGGCGACGTTCGTCGAGTTCGAGGGCGCGCTGGCGGAGACGGTGGGCTTCGCGGCCTGGCTGGCAGAGGAGGGTGTAACGGGAGCGGGGTTGGCGACGGCTACGTTGTTGTGCTTGAAGAGGCTGAGGGCCCAGGCACCTCCGCAGGCGCTGCCGGGGTTGCCGGAGCAGGGAGTGCTGCACACAGAGGGCGTGAGCGGCTCGCCCTTCTGGTTCTTGATCGAGTTGTCACCTAAAAGCGGGTCAGACTTTGTAGCATGCGATGGATAAGCAGGTTTGCGAGGTACTCACAGTAGCACTCGCGACCGTACTCAACACCCGCAATGGAGAAGCCCTTCGATGCGCATGTCGAAACGCACGTAGCGACGGTCATCTGGTCGTTTGCGAACGTGTAACCAGAAAGCGCGCGTGCAGAACCGTCCGACACGCAGCCAGCACTCTTCCACCCCGCAGGGACGCTCGCCTGAGGAGGCGTAGCGAGCACAGCGGAGGAGGCAGGGTGCGCGCTAGTGGTGGCGACGGAGGGAGCAGACTGGGTGGCGGCGACTGAGGTGTGCACGACAGAAGTGGAGACCGGGGGAACAGGGTTAGCCGATGATACTGGCTTAGGGGCGGCAGAGGGTACGGACGAGGGGGATGAAGGGGGGGCCGGGGATGCACCAGGGTTGGCGGTGCTCAGGAGCGAAAGCTTCGCAGCTCCTCCGCAAATCTCGTTGTCTGGGTGGCACATGTAAGCATCTTCTCGTGCCCAATCATCATCTATACTCACCGTTGCCAGCACAGTGC
Source organism: Trametes sp. AH28-2 (assembly GCA_001304625.1). Classification (NCBI taxonomy): domain Eukaryota; kingdom Fungi; phylum Basidiomycota; class Agaricomycetes; order Polyporales; family Polyporaceae; genus Trametes; species Trametes sp. AH28-2. The sequence continues at coordinate 330,883 of KQ464096.1, forward strand.
GCGCTGCACTCGCTCCACGTCAGGAAGTTCATCGACGCGCCGTTCTTGACCGCGTTGTCGCAGTAGCACTCGTCGCTGAACTCGACACCCGCGAGCTTGTAGCCGTTGCTGCCGCAGAAGGACGCGCACATCGCCTTGGTCATGGCAGGGTCCTTCTTCGTCAGGGCAGGGAGCGCGCGGCCGTTCGTGCCTTCCGCGATGCAGCCGAGCTCAGTCCAGCCGCTCGGGAGGGGCTCCTGGGCGGGCACGAGCTGCGGGGTGGCGAGGTTCGGGCAGGCGGCAGACTTGCCGTTGTTGCCGATCTGGTTGCAGCCAGGGAGGGCGCTGATGGGCGCGTTCAAGCCGATGTCCTCGTCGACGATGCTGGTCTCGAGCACGCAGGCGTCTGCGGCATCCTGGTCGAACACGGCCTTGAGCGGCGGGCAGTCCATGACGTTCCCGTTGGCGGCAGTGCAGGTGTCGATCGCCTGCTGGAGCAGGTCGACGTCCCAGCCGTTTTGGAAGTCACCGTGGTGGCCGAAGCCGCTCGTGTCGCCGTTAGCCAGGACCCACGTGCCAGGGCCCCAGTAGTCGAACTGGTCGACCGACACGAACATCTCGTAGAAGAGCGAGACGAGGTGGACGGGGTGCGAATCGGGGCAGTCGCCGGAGTTGTAGTTCTGGATCGGGTACGACATGTGCGACTTGTGGTCGTCCGAGTCGAGGTTCTTGCCGTCCCAGCACGAGGGGAAGAAGACCTGCGCGCGCATGCCATCCGGGCAGTTCTGCGGGAAGAAGTTGGGACGCTCGGCCCAGTTGGGGTCGTTGGTGTGCGGGTTGTTGTAGTCTACGCCAAGGGTCAGTTTCCGTAACGCCCCTCACTCACGGGAGGAGCAACTAACCGAGGCAGACGTAGCTGACGGCTTGATCAGCGAAGCTGGACGCATTGTAACTGCGCCTGCTGGTGTCACCGGCGACCATCTGCCTCTGACTTTAGGGCGACACGTTGTGTGTAGTATCACCAGACCGACCTTAAGACCCTTGGGGAACGCATGGATCTTCTCGTTCTTGGGGCCGTTGCGCACGAGGTAGTAGATGTTGAACGACGTCGCTGGAAAGAGAAGGCACGTCAGAATCAATCCGCATGCGGATTCGAAACACGAAGGGGGAGCAGGCAACAAGCTAAATCAAGGCCACTGGCCATGAGGCTCCTGTCATAATGAGCAGATACGAACGTATGGGGCTGAGTCCTCCCGTCTTCTGATCGTGATGATACAATTGGGGCTGATGATCATGAGTGCAATCAGCTCTGCTGCCCGCATGTTGATTTAGAACCTCAGCTCACCGCCCAGTAGTTGCTCTTATCGGGCTGCACAGGGATTGTGGTGCAGTTCGACTTCATGAGGTCATCCGCGTCGTACGTGTTCGAGAAACGGCTCGCGCCGACGACTGCGTGGACATGGGTCCCAAGCTGCACGACACCGGTGGTGAATACAAGACCGTCAGGACGTTGGACTGTACTTACGCCGCCCGAATTAACGACGGGGTCAAGACGAGTCTGCACGATAAGCTTGCTACCGCCGAAGATCCAGTGCTCCGCGTTGGCGACTGCCGCGAGCGCGGCGAGGGAAAGGATCTTGGAGAACATTGTAAGGACTGGTCGGGATCAGCGAAAGAGCGTGTGTAGGTCAGGCGAAGGAGAGGAGGCCGGGAAGGGGGAAGAGGGAAGGAAAGCCTAGCACGGCGGCTGTTTGGGAGAAACGGCGGGGCCGTGGAGGGTTTTGTTGAGCGGAGTACGTTGAATAGAGCTTTATACTCGCGGAGACGCGCACAGGACCGATGCCGATCTCACACTCGGCAATCACGGCCCATAAAGGGCAAGTTTTGTGGGTGGATGTTTGCCTCGCGCCGCCAGCGCAGATTTCATCTCTCCCATCGCGCTCTGCGCTGCTGATATGGCAGCGCGAAACATGCGAAGGAAGACCGGAAAGTGCGTGAAGAGCAGCACGACTATCGGCAAGTCGTTCATTTCAGCAAAGACCGTGAAGAAACAAAAATAGTGGACACGTACCTCGAGGCAGCACGTATGCGCCGGGGTGAGGCCGGCGATAAGCCTCGGACTTCCCGCCTCCGTCATTGCACTTCGTACAATCTTCCCAGTGAGCGCCGCCGCACGACGTGACCGCGTCTGCGACCTGACGACGGGGAAGCGCCTGATCAGGCACGCTCTGCTGTAATCGGTAAGCAGCATCAGTCGTCTCGATAATTGAAGGCTATTGCCCTCAGGCACCGGGACTCGAGTTGTGATGGTTGCGGTGTCGACAGTTGGGTAAACCGCTGTGGTTCAATGCATCGGGATCGCAGCGGGCGGACCACGCGCTCATAGCTCTCCGTAGCTGCGACTGGTGTGTTTCGTGACTGCCCAGCCTCGGGAATTGCTGAGCATCGCGGCGGATATGGCCGGCGTGTCGGTTTCGCCCGCAAGTTTTTATCAGAAACGGGCAAGCGGAGCATGCATAGGCAGAGTACACTTCTGGAGACACCTCCCCCATGGATCTGCGTAGAGTTTGGAATTAAGCAGCTGAATGTTGAAGGGTGATGTCACTTACCTTCACTCGCCTGGGACGACCGAAGGCTCAGGGACAGGGCCGCGCCCTGGAGAAACAGGGGTGCAAACCTGATGGTTGCCGTCGATGGGATATTCGAGAGTTGGCAGAATCGTCGACGGTCGAGCGTTCTTGCCCAGACATGAACTGCCGGTGAACACCGACAACGTGGTTGTTCAAACACATGCACAGCGCATATATCTCTTGCGTCGGGACGTCATTGAAGCCGCAGCACGCGTGGTCGATGCTTGGACTTCCCGGTCCACAACACTTTGAGATCTGTACAGACAAACGCTTCAGGGGTCTCACCGGCGGTCAAAGCATCGAGTCTCCTAGAGTATACTTAGCACCGCGCTACGCCCTATGGCCGCTCAGGAACGACATCGCGAGGTCATTCCTGCGCGGTCCCCCTTTCACTGGCTTTTTTGCTTGCCGCCAAGGGCTGATACCCTCTGGCGGTCGCCAGCGGCGGGAGCGTTGGCGCGTCCTCGCGGTCAGTGTACCCGGAAAACCCGCGTCAAGCCGGTGAGGACCGTGAGGCTTACAGATCTGGTGGGTTGGTTAGCGAAACCACGAATATGCCTGTATCCTGGAAAGCGCCGCTTACCCAGTGCTCGCGTTATGCCCGGGCCACCAGCCCAGCATAAGTATTCGAAGAAATAATCAAGGTCACAACATCACTTTGTGTGTAACTTTCGTGAATTCGCTGCCAGTGGTCGGGGTTGTGGTGGTAAGGGGGAAAGCTGTGTAGGAACCGAGTTGCGAATGCCAGTAGCGGCACTAAGCGCCTACGCGCTGTGGCAACGTACTGGCGACCTCCGCAAGCATACATCCACCTCAAATGGTGATGGCGGGGGACGAGGAGACAGGCAAAGCAAGGGACAGTCCGACAGTCCGCCCCAGTCGATAGAATGTCAAGCTACCGGATCTGATGGTTTTGGAGCTCTCGGAGTCCGCATACATCGACATAGACAGAGTCAATTTGCACCGACCGCCCACTTCAGTAGAGCTCACCAATATTTCGGGCGAGACACGCTCCCCGCGCTCCTCCGGTAGAGGTCCGGAGCTGTCAAGGGATTGCTTGTCGCCTTCGCTCGACGACGAAGAGAGCTTGAGGCAAAACGTTGCGTTGTCTCATGAGTCATTTCGAAGCGGTGGACGGCAGCATGTGGTGGACTGCACGAGCAACGATGCCTTCAGCCTCCACGTAACTGCGCGTCATATCTTCACGGCGTGTTCCTACATGCATTCGATATCTTCAGGTCCATCACGCGCTTCGCGCGTGCCGCAGCGCTCCCGCACTCTGCGGCGTGCCTCTCCGGCGGCACGACTTCCTTCTTCCTATGCTTCCCGTCTCCGACCTACCGCCCTCCCCCTTGCCCTCCCCTCCTCTGACTGTCGGCGCGCTGACGAGAGCTCAGGCCCTACCCTCGGCGAGCGCGTCCTTGACGGACTTCTTCCCCTCGACGATAGCGCTGACGGAGCGCAGGGCGTGCCCGAAGTCCTCGAAGAGGATGTGCGGGATGTTCTCGCGCCGGCAGTACGCCGCGAGGTCGTTGTCGCCGCCCTCCTTCTGCTTCACGTACAGCACGTCTGCGTGCCGCGCGGCGGACATGTCTGACGTCGGGCGGGGAACGTCAGGAGGCGGGCGCTACGTGGTGAGCGGAGGGACGAGATAGCTTACCGGAGACGCCATCGCCGAAGAAGAACACGGTCGGCGGGTCGGGGAGGTCGCGGTAGGGCAGGATGGCCTGGCTCTTGTCGTGTCCGAAGCCGCTGCATAACGTCCTTCGGGTGAGCCGTGATTTACCGGGTAATGTGGGGACGGGCCATACCTGGTGGGGTGACGGTACTTGATCTCCCACTTGCCATCGGGTTGCACGTCGACCTCGTTCGAGACTATCTCAATCTCCTTCGCGGCCTCGTCGCCGATGAGGTTGGAGAGGACGGCGCGGATGAGGGGAGCCATCCCGCTGGAGATGATGACGATCGGGATGTCGTGCTCCTTGCAGTAGCGGTAGAAGTCCTTGAAACCGACGTCCAGCGTGATGTCTGGAAGGTGATGAATTGTTCAAACCAGTTGACGTGCCATGATGATGCTTGCTGATACGTACTCTTCTTGAGCACCTCCTTGCACTCCTCGAACGTGTGCCCGTTGGCGGAGACGCTCTCGAGCATCTCGCGGAAGGCATCGCTATAGTATGGAATTAGCGACATACAACGGCGAGAGATGGTATGAACATACCGGAAGGTCTTCTTTTCCGAGAGGATGTCAAGGTTTCCTTGTCGCCTCTTCTCGGGGCCGAAGCCAAGATGATCCGTCAAGTCTGCCGCACCCTATATCAGCATTCCGCCATGCGTCAAGGATGTCTTTGGCGATGCCGAGGTCTCGAAGCTTCCTGTACGAGGTACTATGGAAGAGGACTCGAAAGGACTCACAGTCATTGGAATCGCGGTTCGTGATCGTCCCATCCCTACACCCGCCAAGGCACACGGTCAGTACGCGGTCATATAGCAGCGGAGAGCGACGACGGAAGGCATGTGGGAGGGGGCATGGGGAGACGAACCAACCAATCGGAGAGAACGACGAATTTCTTGTCCTTGTGGATCGGAGGATACGGGAGGGTGCTCTTCGGCGCGGGGTCTACGTTCGTAGCCATGTCTTCTAGCGGTGTGATAGATGCTGTATAGTCTGATCCTTGCGTTGAAGGGGTACCCTAGACTCTCTAGTGCTGTCTCTAGATGCAAATGATAGAGATCTGAGTGGAGGTGGATGAAGAGGCGTTGTCGATGGCCGCATGCCGAGCGCGCGAAGTAGCCCCACTTTATCTTATCTACAATGCTGCATGGCCTATGACGAGGATCTAATCTAATCGCAACTATCCTCCGCGAAATTCAGAACGTATGCCCGCTCAAGCTCGCATCTATGAGACGTCCGAGGGACAGACGATCCATAACTCGGCAATGCTGTTCTTGCATGCATGGGGAAACATGACGAGAGCAACTTCAACAAGCGTTATGTGATACATGGAGTGATAGGAGATACACTGAGTCGGATCTTCTCTTTCTCTAACTTTTACTTTCCTTGAACCCGAACCGGCCAGTTGTCGAAGCCAAGGTCAACGCCCCATGGCGGCTGGATGAGACTTAAGTGTGCACGGGTCAGCTACGTCAAACACGCTCGGTATGTGCGCCATGATCTTACCGGTTCTGCTTGCCTGAGGCCGCAACACCATCGAGCAGGGCAATGTCCTCCTTTGTCAGCTTCTTCGCAGCCGCGACCGCGCCTTCAAGGTTGCTCTTGATGCGCGCGGGAGTAACAGACTTGGGCAACGTCACAATATCCTTCGCAACCAGGTATCCGAGCAAGACATCGGCCGTGGAGACCCCGTGCTTCTGCGCGAGCGCGCTCGCCGTCTCGTCCTGGAGCAGCGGGGAGTTGGTCGAGCCGAGGGGCGAGTACGCCTGGGGGACAATGCCCTTCGATTTGAGGTACTCGACGAGCCCGAGCTGCGGGTTGTAGAGGTGCAGCTCGATCTGGTTCGCGGCGGGGACGACCTTGGCGTACGGGAGCAGGTCGCGCTCGAGGATTTTCTCGGAGAAGTTGGACACGCCGATCGCGCGAACCTTGCCCTTTGCAAGCACGGCCTCCATCTGCGCCCAGGTGTCCTTGATTTTCCAGTCCGTGAGCACGTCGCGGCTCCCGTCCGGGCGCGTGGGGAACTTGGGGTCGTTTCCGTTCGGGTTGAGGTGAACGGGCCAGTGGATGAGGTACACTAGAATCGATAGATGAGCGTATGCCGGGCGCGTATTATGGTTCAAGATACGCACGATCGAGATAGTCAACCCCAAGGTTCGCGAGAGACTCGTCGAGAGCCTCCTCTACGCGCTGGTGGTGAGTGGACCACAGCTTGCTCGTGAGCTATAGATGTCCGTGAGCAGAGAACGTGAGGAACAAGCATCGAAAGCACTCACAAAGATCTCCGAGCGAGGAACACCCGAGCGGCGGATGCCTTCGCCGACCTCCTTCTCGTTTCCATATGCCCTGTAATGCTACCAATTGGTACAAAGCTCTGCCAGTAGTGGTGTACGACGTACCAGGCACAGTCAATGTGGCGATACCCAGCCTCCTTCAGAGCGTATTCCACTGCATTCGTGACCTCCTCGGGCTTCGATTGCCAAGTTCCTGTAGCATGCAGGGATGTTCCTGATCAGCGCCGATCGAACTGGAATGCAGCAGGGCGCGACGCACCGAGGCCAATCAAGGGTATCTCAGCACCGGTGTTCAGCTTGATAGTGGGTGAGGCCATCTTGTTGTATATCGAGTGCTTCGTGAAGGCGTTCGGTGGGGAAGGCGTCGCGATGCTCGAACGCAATCGCCTTTATATGACGCAGTATGTGGGAAGCGGACCGGGGAGGCCGGACTCCTCCCGGACCGCGAAGTCCTTTGCCGTCCACATGACAGAATCTGGGGTGACGAATATATCGTCAGTATTCGTTGATGTGCATATGAAGCAGCCGCAGTTGGGCGTACTGTAGGGGGAGGTGTATGTAGAGAGGGTAGTACTCAGGTGCCTTGACTGCCAGCGCTAAATTGCAAACGCCTTCGGGCGCTTAGATTAATTCACACCAGGTGAGGCTTGCCTGGTGTGGCGCGCTCATCTATCCTCTCTCTGCCTCTCTCACTCTACATACACCCTGAAAAGTGATATCAGCATGAGTGCGGCCATTCATCCAAACACTGCCTATCAACAGTGTATTGCGCACCGTTTTGAAGGCCGTAAACACGGACACCAAGGGCCTCTGCATCCCTGCCGATCGACCCATGTCTGGACAACACACCGTACGATCTTCGGTCCTTGCAAGTCTCAAACTACACGCAATCCGCTGGAGGCTCTGATACTTTCAGACCGACCCGTCGGCGGCTGATCTCCAGTGCTCGCGCTATCTGCACGCTGAGCTCGGCAGCGCCGCCCCCTCACACGTGATGGCCGCTTGTCCGCGTCTCGCTATGTTCCGCCCGACCACGTCTTGCCACCGCCCCGCGCGAAGGGAGGCTCTTGACCCCCTTCGACCACCATCGCGGCGACACGTCAAGGGTCAATCAAGGAGCTGCTCGCTGAAGACACGCTCGGACCAGGATGAGCAACGTGCGGGCTTCGTCGTATCTTCTCACGGCGCCCAGGACGCGTCGACCGACGCTGTCTACCAAGTTGCGTCGCAGCTACTATGACTATTCCTACGGATATCGCGAGCCCCGGACGTTCAGCCTGCCCGACTGTGAGTATTCACTGTTCATGGCGCGCGTTCGAGACGGTCTCGACCAGGTCCGTTGACTGGCAGCGGCGTCCTGGAAGTGGTAGAGATGGTGGAAGTTGACATGACTGTTGCCGGAGGATTGTCAATCTGCTCGTCCTCTGTCATCATGGTAGAGCGTGGACCCGACCTCGACGGACAAGTAGTGCAAACCCAGTATCCGGGATTGCCCCAAATGTCGACCAGTCGCCCGTGTGAAGATATCATGCTTACCACGATCCACAGATACCCCCGCGCAGCTACACAATCGTACGGTGAATGCGCCCCTGCTCCGCTATGTTGATTCTCTGCGCACGCATGGTCACCGTGCGGCGCGTATCGACCCTCTGGACTTGCTACAGCGCGAAGAAGTCGCCGCGCTCGACCCGGCGCGGTACGGCTTGGATGACCCGACGCGGACGTACGACATCAATGGCATAGTCTGGACGCATCCCGTTGGAGAGGACACTGGTCCTGAACATTGGCCCCTGGAACGCATCACGCGCCACTTGAGAGAAGTCTACGTTGGGCGTATCGCGTATGAGTATATGCACTCCCCGTCCAAGACCGAAAGGTTATGGTTCTCGCATCTACTCGAGTCTGAAACCGATGAAGCCAGACGGGTCGGCACAGATGAGCGCAAGCGCATACATGAACTACTGGCGCGGTCGGAGGTGTTCGATCAGTTCCTGCAGCTCAAGTTCCCCAACCTGAAGCGGTATGGACTTGAAGGCGGGGAATCAATGCTCCCTGCGCTTGATGCGCTGTTTGGCAGTGCGGCAGAAGGTTAGCCAGGTTGATTGACGTGAGGTTACTTGTTCGCTGAAGTCTTGCAGCCGGTGTGGAACACATCGTTGTCGGAATGCCCCATCGCGGTCGCCTGAACCTACTCACCGGTCTTCTGGAGTTCCCGCCTTCCGCCCTGTTCCACAAGATAAAGGGCGGGTCCGAGCTGCCGGAGGAGTATGCTGTAGCAGGCGACGTGATCAGCCATCTCAGTTAGTATGCTTTCGCACCAACCGCTTGCCTGTCCTGACCAGCATGCACGCATATAGCTGGGTCCCCAAGCCTGAAATATCCAGGAGCGCGAAAGCCAGTAAAGGTCTCTCTTCTCCCGAACCCCTCGCACCTGGAAGCTGTCAATCCTGTCGCGTTGGGCAAGACCCGGGCAAAGCAATTTGCTTTGCTCAAGGCGTTGGAACGCGCCGGAGAGACTGAATGCAAACCAGGAGACCGCGTGATGTGTGTCCAGATGCATGGTGATGCCAGCTTTACTGGACAGGGCGTCGTTATGGAGGGACTTGGATTGAGTAAGAAAGGACCGGCTATATGCGCTTAGATTTTGCTGACGACAAGGATCGCAGGCAACCTGCCCCACTATACGGTTGGCGGAAGCGTGCATCTGGTGGTCAAGTAAGTTTTTCCAGCATCCGATGTCAAGGGTGCTCGCGCTGACACATCGGCGAACCCGCCATAGCAACAGGTTTGCTGCCTCTGCGTTCCATCGAGAGCAACCCGGTGATCATTGGCCCGTTTAGCATCGGATATACTACTCCAGCTTCGAGCGCGAGGTCTTCGCTGTACTGCTCCGATGTCGCAAAGATGATCAACGCTCCGGTGCTACACGTCAACGGAGACTATCCTGAAGGTCAGCACGGACGACCCGGCTGCTATCCTCGAAATATACCTGCTCACTTTCCATCTGCTATAGACGTCCAGCGGGCGATCGACGTCGCTTTCAAGTACCGCAACTACTTCCGCAAGGATATAATTGTCGATTTGATCGTCTACCGACGCTGGTCAGTCCTTCTGCATATAGCTTGTAGAGCACCTGGCATCGATCACCGACCGTCCATTTAGGGGGCACAACGAGCTCGACGAGCCCGCATTCACGCAACCGCTCATGTACGAGAAGATTCGCTCCCGGCGGTCCGTTCCCGCGTTGTACGAGGAGCGTCTGATTGTATGTCCTCTCTTCTTCCGCCCGCCCGAGAACCGATATTGACCCCTTGTTCGCCGCATGACAGGATGAGAATGTCCTCACTAAAGACGCAGCGGAATCCGTTCGGACGCAGCACAAGGACTTCCTGGCGTCAGAGCTCGCCGCCGCGGGCTCTCACAAGCCTGGGAGCGCATACTCCATCCTCCAGGGGCAGTGGAAGGGCATCGCCTGGCCTGCCAGCAAAGAGGCGGTGTGGGATCCCGAGACAGGCGTGGATGGAGATACGCTCAAGAGAGTCGGACGTGCGAGTGTCTCCACTCCCGAAGGATTCGTTAGTTCCTCTCCTGATTGTCCGCACACATGGATGTGCTAAAACGCTGCGTGCGAGCAGGAAATCCACCCGAGGCTCCAGCGGCACGTCAAGAACCGCCTGCAGGCGCTGGAAAGCGGACGGGGCTTGGACTGGGCGACGGCAGAAGTGCGTATCTTTGTCTGTATATCCCGCGCCTTGGGGCACGAAGCTGATCCAGGGTCCTCGCAGGCTTTGGCCTTTGGTTCGCTCATGCTCGAGGGCTATGACGTCCGTATTTCAGGGCAGGATGTCGGCAGAGGGACGTTCAGCCAGCGGTAAGTATGGGTTAGCGTGGGAAACGGTGTCTTGGATGCTGACCAGGTGCAAGGCACGCCATGCTTGTTGATCAGCGCACAGAAGGCGTCGTCGTCCCGCTCAACCTTGCTTTGGAAGACGGCGGGCGCCTCGAGCTCGCTAATAGCTCGCTGAGCGAGATGGCCGTCCTCGGTGTGAGTCCTAAATGAACTGGCTTGTCATGGGATCGCAGCTCACATATGGGTCGCAGTTTGAGTACGGCGTCAGCTGGGAGAAGCCCGATATTCTGCCCATCTGGGAGGCTCAGGTGTGTGCGCCGAACGGGTGGGCTGTCCATTAACTAACATGAACGCGTATAGTTCGGCGATTTCTTCAACGGCGCGCAGGTAGATTCCGACGCCCCTATGTTCTAATCGATCGCGAAGCTGATGAGGGCCCGCCAGGTCATAATCGACACCTTCCTATCCTCCGCGGAGAGTGAGTGCGCACACTACGTCACGGCGCCCTAACTGACAGACGTGGGCAGCGAAATGGCTAAAACAGAGCGGTCTTGTGCTTCTTCTGCCGCATGGGTACGCAACTCTCGTTTATTCTAATTCGGGTGCAGTGGGGCTCACTACCGCCGATGCAAGGCTCGACGGCGCCGGTCCCGAGCACTCTTCATCGCGTATCGAGAGAATGCTTCAGGTACGCTGCATCGGCGCCCCGCTCTTGTCATGACGTCGTGCTCACCCTGTGCATCAGTTGACGAACGACCGCTACACATTCGACTCCGGCGCGGAACCTACGAACGTGAACATGAATATCGCATTCCCAACTACCCCCGCGCAGTACTTCCATCTCCTCAGAAGGCAACTCAGACGCAATTTCCGCAAGCCGCTGGTCATTGCCGGTCCCAAGGGTCTGCTCCGCCTTCCGGTCAGCGCTCCCCTTGTACCCTTTAGAAGGTTTCGTCTCATCTCTATCTTCAGGCAGCGGCATCTTCCCTTGAAGACCTGTCGCCGGGCACCCGATTCCGTCCCGTCATCGAGGACCCTGCCATCGCCGACCCTTCGGCGGTGACCCGCGTCGTGTGCTTGACTGGCAAGCTCTACTACGACCTCGTCAAAGAGCGACAGAAGCGGCAGCTTGACGGAAAGGTGGCGTTCGTACGTGTGGAAGAACTCAGCCCCTTCCCTTTCCGCCCAATGGCGGACGTGCTTTCCAAGTACGACGGTGCCCAGGAGATTGTGTGGCTGCAGGAGGAACCAAGGAACCAGGGCGCATGGACGCATATCGAGCCCAGGTTGAACGCGGTGCTTGAACGCCTCGGGCGGCCGAAGGTGACGTACCACGGCAGGAAGGAGGACGCGGTACCTGCGCCTGGTATTTCTTCGATCTACGGCGCCCAGCAGCGTGCCGTTATCGACGCTGCTTTTGAGGGTTTGCAGTAAAGACGATTGACCCCACGGTGAGACTCGCGCTCGTAGTAGAATACCGAGTGATATTGTATAAATAGCTGCCTTTGAATGCGGACCTCGGAATACAGGTATGTGCCGCGACGTATCAAGGATGCGCGGCGAAGAATGCTTATGCGACGTTGCAGGAAACGGACCCTTTTCGCTCCGAGAAGAGGGCATGTTTTACTTTTTGCACGCAAGAATGCCACGTCTCGCAGGGACGTCACACACACGCCCGATTGTACAGAAAAGGCAAGCACCTACATTTCCGCTATATCCATATGGCACCGCCGCGAGGAACACCCGCCTGCGCGCACGGTATTCTGCATTCCGCGTGTGGCGCGAAGTGCCGGGTAGGGCTTTCTCCAGCCAACCGTCCATAAGGACCATTTTGGTATGTCCACACCCGCATGGGAGACGCTACAAGTGCCACGAGAATCCGCCCCATCATGCGACCCACGAAAACAAGCTCGCGTCGCTTTCTTCCTCTCGAAAACAGCACCCTCGGGGGTTTCTGTATGGTCGCCGTTGCTTAAATACCCCCTCGCCATCGACCACTTCCCTCACAGACCTCCCAAGGGCCTGCACCACCAACCCTGCGACCACCCTAGCTCCCTCCGGCCATCATGTTCACCCGCCTCCTCGCTATCATCACCCTTGCGGCGGCGGCGAACGCGTACTGGACCTTTGGGGCCACCGCGCTCATCGCCCAAACCCGCCTCGACTCGATCGTCAACCCCGACACGGTGAGGCCGTGCCCCGCTTGACGGCATTCTTCGCGTATTGACTGTGGTGGCGACGCAGATCGGAACACATGTCCACGCCATCGTCGGCGCAAGCGGCTTCAGCAACCACTACGACCCCGACGAACTCATGAAGTCGAACTGCACGACGATCCCCGTGCAACCCGACTTGAGCAACTACTGGAGTGTAGGCTGCCCCTTTTTGGCTCGTACAGAGCTACGCTGATCGCTGCCCATTAGCCGCAACTCTACCACCGCGACAAAGACACTGGCGAATTCATAGCCATGCGTGAGTATTGCTTAATTGACAGCCTTCGCGTGTTCTGGCAATGTGCAAGTACCGGAGGCCAACCGGCGTCCTCGATACCGCTCCACTCGGTTGCGACTTCCTGTTGAGAACATACGAAAAGCGCCGGGGTTCTGAAGCCTAGCTGCCATGCGTGGGACGCATTTGTCGCCCGTGCAGCGTAAAGAGCGCTATATGCGGATGTCTCCTGCACTGTTCTTGATCCCATCACCTGTTTGTTTCGTCTGGCCATTTGCTCCGCAGCTCTTCTCTCCGGGAGATCTTCACGCTTTCGACTTCGTCGTCGAACAGGAGCAGCCTCGGAATGGTTTGCTCTTCCCGCGAGCTTGACTCGTTCCCGCGTTGCACCTCGTGATGAGCCGCCTCGCTTACTGATTACATTGGCAATACAGCAACTTCATTCAACATCTACTACCTTCCTCGCCCGGGTCCCAAGAACGAGACGATCAAGGCATTCCCGAAGGGCTTGCGGGTATGTCTTGAGCCTTCCTTCTTCTATGTGACCATGTGCAAGATACTGACATGTTCACATCGTTGCCAGATGCTCGTCGGCGATACCACCCGGCGCACATTCAATGCCTCCAGCCATGCGGACCAGGCCATAACCTACGTTTGCCTTAGTGAGCCTGTTCATGCGACCCAGCCACTCATGTGATACTCATATGATCGATTGTCGCAGGAGACGACGGCTCTCCTCAGACCAATGCTATGCCGACACAGTCATGCTCTGGAGGCCTGCGCGCTCAGGTGTTCTTCCCCTCGTGCTGGGATGGACAGAACCTCGACTCGTCCGACCACAAGTCGCACATGGCATACCCTATCCAGAACTTCGACAGCGGCGATTGTCCCGACACTCACCCGGTCCACCTCATTTCGCTCTTCTACGAGATGGGGGTCAACGTGGGGCAGCTCGACTTCCACGGCCCCGGCACGTGGGTTCTCGCGAACGGCGACACGACCGGCTACGGGTTGCACGCGGACTTCCAGAATGGGTGGGACACCGACCTTCTCCAGAGCGCCATCGACCAATGCTCGGGCGCCAGCGGCAATGTGCACGACTGCGCCCCGTTGGAGGCCGTCTTCGACCAGGCGGCGGCCGACGCGTGTGTCTTCCAAGGCGACCTCGTGGACGAAGACATTGGGCTCACCGCACCCATCCCGGCCTTGCCGGGATGCAATCCCGTCTTTGGGAGCAACACGCCTTGCGCAGACCAGCCGGAGCCGAGCCTCGTACCTGCACAGGCGCCGCTCCCGGATGGATGGACCGAGGTCGGGTGCATCGCTGAGGGCACGAACGGCCGCGCTCTCCCTGCGATGACGAAGTCCGCGCCGAATATGACCAAGACGTTCTGCGCGTCGTTCTGCGCCGCCAACGGCTTCACGCTCGCAGGCGCCGAGTTCAGCGACGAGTGCTACTGCGACAATGCCCTCAAGAACGGCGCCACCGGGGACCTCCTCCCGTGGACCGAATGCGCGAACCGCTGCGCGGGCAACGGTGCGTCTCTTCGGCGTGTGCTCGTGACGTCGGAGGGCTGACGGTGCTTGTACAGAGTACGAGATCTGCGGCGGCGGCGCGAAGCTCACGCTCATGACAAACTCCGGTGCCGCGGACTCGAGCAAGTCCACTCGCCGCGCCATCCGCTTTGACCGCGAGCAGTCCTAAGTATGGCGGGTCGTTCGTCATCGCATCCCCGCTCCAGATACCTCGCCTAGAGGAGGCTCGTCGCTCCTGTCCTCCATTTACGACATGTCACGCACGTCTCTTTCCCCTGCATTTGGCTTCGTGGTTTCGTGGTTCCGGTTTCTCTATTCTCGCTACCGTTCCGACCGTTGTTCTCGACTTCTCCTTCGCGATTGAGCACATTGCACCCGGGTTTTGTTGCGGCTCCTGTGTCCTCGTTATGTTTAGTTTCTATGCCATATGTCAGACTGCCTATGAAGGTGTCCGAAAATCTTGCGGGAGGTTGATTGCCGTAGCTCTCCTCTGGACATGTGCGCACTCTTGGATGCGCCTGCCAGGTCACGAAGGGAAAAGAACCAGGGATACATTGGTGGTATAGATACAGAGAGCTATAAGAATAGGCATGCAAGAATATGAATGTAAGGGAAGGGAGGCAAAAGGGAATTATAAGCGTTCGGTGTGACCGCCCGGCGGTCTCGCGACGCAAGCGTCGCTCTGCAAGTTTCTCCTCGCGCCGGGGGGATGTAGGCCACACTATGGCGCCATCCGGCGACGAACGTCAGCATTGCGCCGCCAATCTCGAGTTGGAGAGCACGAAGTAACTCACTGTTATCACGGCACCCAACGCCGTATACCAGCGCAGCTGGCACCTTGCGGCCGCATGGCCCAAAATACCGAGGACGATCGTAGGTGCTCTCCCGAAATCGTTAGGAGTAGCAGTGTGAACGCTCGCGTCCGCCGTGCCTGCGATGGCTGCGGCATGGAATCAGCCTACGACCAAAGCCACTGGTATCAGGGCAGGCACATCAGCACAACCAACGTCGGACGTGAGCACACGAAATCTGCGCGCTCACAGAGACAGTCCCCGTCATGCAGGAAAAGTAATATTCGTCCTTCCAAGCCCGCACAGAGGGGTGACCGGGGAAAGCGGTCCTCGGGGTGCTGCACAGCATTCGTGCCCTCCCTGCCTTCACGAGCTCCATCTTGCGAAGTCGCAACTGCTTCGCTATGCCGGCGACCAGCCCGCGCTTCTGATGCAGTTGCTCAATCCATACGGCGTGGCCATCATGCACTGCGCGAACGTCAGCCTGAAGTGCACCCCAAGCCAGAGCCACAGGCGAGTCGACTCATGGGCCACTCACCTTGCACGAAGAACCGCTTGTGATGCGCCTCGCGCTCACGGATCTCCTTGTCGAGCGCCGCGATGCAGCGCTGGGTCGTCCGGAAGGCTTCCTCCACTGCCCCGATGGACAGCAGCGGAAGCAGCAGGGCCCCGCTGCCGATAAGCCAGGAGATCTGCTCGTAGAACTCTTCTGCGAGCTCTTGGGAGTCCTTGTATGCGGTGGTACGCGCGACGTATTCCCGGTGGTGCACGCCGCACAACCGGGGCTTGTTCGCCCCCGCTTTACTTGTGCATGGCGACTCGTGCTCAGCGGGGACGACGCGACAGAGCATGTCGGAGTCGATGTATGGATTGGGAATAAGTTACTAGTAGATGTGTGGGAGTTGCGGACGGGAGTGGCATTGGAGGAGAGTGGTCGATGGGGGACCTATTCATAGTGAGAGCTGCACGGAAGCTGCGCGGCCTATTCATGGTGTATCGATGGTCTCGCCCGCGAGGCCATGCGCCTGGCAGGTGGCTTCCGCGCGGTAGGAGGATGGGAGATACAAGGTTTCCTCGTTGAAGTGTTTCAACGGCGTGACTACCTGCGCACGTCAGGCATGTGAGACAGGCTGGCCGACTTGCGATACCTCTGGTTGATAGTACACTCCCAAGTAGGGATAGATGGTCCCGCACCACGCTTGCAAGGCGTTAGTACGCTCTCAGCTATTCGGAGAATATCAGGTTGACTCACCGCTGATTGTGTTATACACTTCGGCGTTCGACGTACGAGGTACAACGGGGTTGTCCTAGGACAACCCTGCCCCCATTCCCTGCTCGGCATCAGAGTAGGCCTCATCGTCGGTATCACCCCGCTCGCTCCGGCCCTCGGGGCCCATAAGCCGCCTCCCATTCCTAC
Organism: Trametes sp. AH28-2; assembly: GCA_001304625.1. Lineage (NCBI taxonomy): Eukaryota > Fungi > Basidiomycota > Agaricomycetes > Polyporales > Polyporaceae > Trametes > Trametes sp. AH28-2. The sequence continues at coordinate 347,503 of KQ464096.1, forward strand.
TCGCCCAGCTCCTCTCCTGCTCACGGATCTGTGTCAGAGCCTTGTAAAGCCTCCTGCTTTCCTCGTGCCATACCCGGTCGCCGAACACCGGGAAGACGCGGATGAACGGGCAAACCATCGACAAAAAGGACACCAGCGCGACCGCCCCTCCCGAGGCCCATGCCGGGTACACCGACCCCTTCGTGCACAGGATCCTCAGAGATGGAACAGCATGGTATGCAAGTGGCACGGGCGGGCGCGGCATATCGTCGAGGTTCGGTACCGCGCGCATGTCCAGCGCGATATGCAGTGAGGTCAGGTGTGGGCAGTCGCGTAGCAGGGGCAGGACGCCCATGAGACTCGCCCTCGGGAAGTCCGCGTCCCCGGGTCTCCGAACATCGAGGGAGCCGCTGGCCGGCCAGGCGAAGCGGATCGTGCAGATGTGCGGCCAGGCATCTGCCATGCCCGCGAGCGTCGCGTCGTCCACGATGACCTCGAAGTTGCCGTCGATGACGAGCGTGCGCAGCGCGGGCAGCGCGAGGAGGGGTGCGATGTGTGTCGACTGGAGGACCGCGACCTCGGATGAGTCGCGGGGGCGCGGCTTAGGGGTGATGATGCTAAGCGAATTGAGCGTATCGCGTGAGGGGTGCGCGGCGAGCGTGGCGCAGAGCGCCTCGAAGAGCATGCCTGGCATCACAAATTCTTGCGAGCTACAGCTGATCTGGAGCCTCTCGAGCGACGGGGAGGTCACCGCGCGCACGAACGCGACACACCACTCGCATGGGATCTCGAACAGGTGGAGGTGCACGAGTGCGGGGAAGAAGCTTGCGCCAGCCTCGTGCGGTTGCGAGAGCGCGTCCCACTCGTACGCGTCCGCTTGCACGGTGAGAAGGATCTTCTCCAGCCTCGGGAGGGACGCGAGACCCGCGAGTGCGGCGGGCATGACGCCGACGCTGTACGCCTCGAACCGTACAAGGTGCGTGAGCGTGCGCGTCTCAGGACAGGCCAGGATCGCTCTCTTCCTGTACTGCGAGAGAGCGCGAGGTACCCCACTCAGCGCGACGAAGAAACTGAGGGTCTCCACCAGCGGCGCCGCGCGCGAGATGACCTGCACGAGCTCGGTAGGCCGATGTTCATCTGAAGGCCATCCGCCATAATCGATGTGCACGTCCTGCAACCGCGGGCCTAAGAGCGCCTCGGCCGAGTAGAAGGGACCCCGAGTGTATCCGCGTTCTCTCACATCCCGGTAGTACGCCTCGCGGTGTTCAAGCCTCCGTATGCTTGGGAACACGGGCTTAGGGCCGAACCGGATGAGTTTGGCCCACACGTTGGGATGCACTTCGTAGGCGTCGAAGGTCGGCGTCCCGCTCCTGAACGAGAACAGCCGAACGCGGCTGGCGTATAGCGAAAAGCGCCGAAAGTCGTCCGCGACCGGGTCCCGGCGGAATACCTGCAACTTCGCTTTAGCCTAGCATCTCTGGTGAAAATGAGCAGCACCGCGCACTCACGACATGATACTGAGGGGAGTTCTGCTTGATGCCGGCGTTCTCTTTTGGAAGCGCCGCGCACAGGTCGCTGGGCAGCGTGTACACCAGCAGCGGCACTAAACTGGCTATCGAGTGCCAGAGGACATCGAGGGCAGGCTCGCTGATGCTGCGGCAGGTGGACGCAAGGGAGGCTAGATCAGGCTGTTTCGGAGAGGGCTGCCCGCAATCGTAGCATGGGTCGAAGAGAAGAGAGCAGATGAGTGAGAGCGTCTGGCGAGGCAGTTGAACGATAGACGAGTTACTAGTAGGCATGGTTGTTGTTGGTGTGTACTGTACATCAGTGCATGCGGGTGAGAAGAGGATGAGCGCAGCAAGTTGAGATGGTCGCCTGCGCGCTTCACGGAGTGTCGGACCTATGGACCGTACGCGTGAGGTTCCGAGCTCTGCACCAAAGCTTGTACTACGAGGGGTGCACCCACGATGTCGATTCGCAACACACGCCATCTTTCTCTCGACTCGCGCTACCTTCAACACATCCATCTAGTCAAAGAACTTTCGTGCAGCTCCCCACGAGGTCGTGCCAGACTTCGCTCTGTCTTATGCCGCCCCCCCCCCCCCCCCCCCCCCCCCTCGTCCAGCAAGGAAAGTCGACATTGTCAAGTGTTCCCGAGATGAAGGCGACTGGGCACAGATGAGCGCAGACAAGACAAGTCGAGCGCCACAGTGCGTCAACGCCTCGTACCGATCAGATCTGCGGCCATTTAAAAAATACTAGGACGTTACCAATGTGGGTTTATCAATTTGTGACTAGTCCTACCGCCCGGCGTCAGTACTAGTATCTTCACTAGTACTTGTGTGTATCTCACAAGCCGCTGACACGACACCGTGCCGGCGGATGTCGATTGCAGAATTCCTCCCATGATTGTCTCGTCCGATAGCTCATGATGATTCACCTCGATTGGTACAATTCGTCGAAAACACATGGTACATAAAACACCTCCAGTCATTCCCAAACCGGGTTGTGCGCATAACAGACAGATCAGACCTTCAGGATTTTGATCCATTCACTCAACGGTTTGCGTTCCATAGCGTCTCTGGTGTTCTCGTCCCATTCCTCCTTGGTCACGACACTCCGGAACCATTGCCCCTCGTCCGCGAACAGCCCGTTCAGCCACTCGTACTGCGCCTCCGTCGGCGCCTCCGTCGGCCGGCTTGACGGCATACTCGAGCTCGCTGCTCGTGTTGCACACAGCGAGCAGCTCGACAAACGGGACCTCGCCCTCTGGATCATGCTTGAGGGCCGGCCGGGAGTGCGGGTGGATCCCGAGGCAACCCCGGATGTCGGCGAAGCCCGAAAGACGCCTGAGGCGTGCGATGTGCGGCGTGTCGGTGGCTTCGTAGAACATGTCTTCGTCAAGCAGGGCAGAGGAAAAGGTGCGGAGCCAGTCGCCCGTGACGCGCCATCCAAACAGGTAGATCTCCTCGACCTCACGCACGAACGCGGGGAGTGGAGGCAACTTCACGAGTGGGCTTCCATTGTCCTGGCGAGGCCGAGGATGTGCCGCTAGGTATTCCTTGATCTGCGAAACGATACTGTATCAGCCAACTGAGATCGAGCACTCGGTCTCGGAGAGCACGACGACTAACCCGTCTGTACTCTGCCTCAAGCGAAAGCTTTTCTGAGAAGCTCGCGAAAACCATCATCTCTTCCTGGGGGCAAAACCCGGGGCGGTCGGTTGCTATATCGCTATCGGGGACAGACCAGGGCAAAGGACGAGTGGCCGCACACTCGTGCGCACGCAGACACATGTTCAGTAGATCCCTTGCCAATCTGGCTCGGGGATCGGTTTCGGCAAGTGCGTCAAGTGCGCTGGACTGGGACATGGTGTACTGCAGTGATGGAGATGGTGGAGAGGCGGAGTACGAGGGAGAAGATGCTGGTTACGACGGAGTTCCAGTGGATCGCAGTGAAAGCGAAAGGGGCGGACTCCAGAGGCACTGGCAAGAGATGGTCGATACCAGAGAGTGTGAATCGATTCCCGGGCTAGCAGAGTCAGCCGAAGGAGCAAGCACGTAATATACTGAGCGTTCGCATAGTGAGAACCCGCGTGCCTCCCGTCAGCGTATCGAGATGTATGGGTCTTAGAAGGGCGTAAATCTTGAAGCACGCCTTACATACAGATGTCGTGCGGGATGCTCTTCGAACGAAACTCTCTGACCCAAGCTGCCAAGCTATGTGTCGTACGACACGTATGTAGCCTAAAAGTACAGGGAGAGTTCATCACATGGCGTAGTATCGATACAACTTGGTTGATCCAGGTGGCAGAGTCGCGGAGACAGCATGATGACGGTGCTACTCATCGAGTCGTCCCCAATTTCTACTTACCAAAGTGCCACTGCGGAGATGCCTTGACACGCCCACGCTTATTGGTGCGACTGCACGGTCAAGACTCTGCGCCTAAAAGCATCAGTCATCGAAAAAATCTCGACGTTCAAGACTCACCGTGCGCTGACACGGAGGCGCCTGCTTCTTCCCGCACTACATCCGCCCAGCTGGGCTCACGAAGACGTCGCCCGTTCGCAAGGGCCCACGTCCTCTCCTGCTGCCGTATCCACACAAATCCCTCGTACATCTCCGTAATCTCAAACGAAGCATCCATCTCGTGATGACTCTGAAACGCCGCCAGCTGCGGGAAGACTGCCGAGAGAAACATCGCGAGGGCCGCCTTGTCCGTATGGAGTGCGGAGCCCGAGCACAGCAGACATTTCAGCGGAAGTGCGTGCGAGGGCGCGAGGGAGACAGGAGGGCATCGGTCGGCCAGGAGGGGGACTTCGCGCACGTCAAGCGGGAGAACGAGGGTTTCGAGACGTGGGCAGTGTCGCGCGAGGAGGAGCACCCCGGCGAGCGTGGCCTTCGGGTAGTGCACGTCCCCCGGATTCCCGGGTCGGCTCCACTCGCTGAACCGCGGCCAATCGAGCTGGAGAGATACGAGTTTCGGCCACGCCCGCGTGATGGCGTACAGCAGCGCGTCGTCGACAATGATGAGGACGTTACCTCGTATGTGGACATCTTCGAGAGCCGGCAGCGCGAGCAAGGGGGAGACGTCTTCCGACCGGTATATCTGCGGCATTGTGGCGCTGCTGTCGCGTTGCAGGAGAGTGATAATGTTGAGAACCATGATAGCGGAGGCGGACGGATGGTCTGCAAGGGAGGAGAAGAACACCTGCATGTGCCGGTCATACACTGCGGGGACGCAATCGAAGAGGCGCAAGATCCGGACTGAGGAGGAAGACACGATCCCGACGAAAGCGGTGCACCACTCGAGGGAGACCTCCCGCAAGTGGAGCTCGGTGAGCGCGGGGAAGAGCTTGCGGTCTCTTCCTCGCGAGAGAGCCTCTTCCCAGTCGTATCCCGCCGAATCAACATGGAGGGTCGCCTGCCGCAACCTCGGCAAGGATCCGAGGGCCAGGAGCGCGTCGGGTGCCATGCAAACAGCAGGCGCATTGAACTCGACGAGACGTGAGAATTCTCCAATGGAGGGACCTGAGAGCGGCGCCGGCGGCGATTGGCTGGGCTGCTGCGCTGGGACGCTGTCCGAGAATATGCTGAGGCTCTCTACCAAGGGCGACTGAAAGGCCAAGCTCTCGACGATCTCTGTGGGGCGATGGTAATCTGACGGCCCGATGCCGTATCCAATGCTCACGTCCTTCAGCCTTGGACCAAACAAGGGCTCCCGGGAGCGATGAGGCGGACCACGCACGTCATCCCACGAGTCATCGAGGTGACTCTCGCAGAGGGCGAGCGTGCGCAGGTTCGGAAACAAAGGCTGGGGTCCGTATTGCAGTACCTTAGTCCATACGGCGCGGGAGAACTGGTAGTTGCCGAAGAGTCCTTTCCCACGAGGGGGATCAGTGAGCGATCGCACGCGGTCGGCATACTTCGTGAACCGCATGAAGTCTTCTGGGACCGGCTCTCGAAGAAATATCTACGCAGTGCGATTAGCTCAGGTATGGCCATGGGATAGACCGCACACCGGACGCACCACTTCGTATCCCACCGCCATCGGAGGAGCGTTGATCCTTGTCTCGACCAGTGGGACCACCGCACAAAGGTCATCGGGAAGTGTATAGACCAGCAACGGTACCAGAGACTCAGGTGTGTGCCAGAGTCTATCCAGCGCGGGTTCACTGAGCTGGCGACAAGTGGTCGCGAGGGCAGCGAGAGACGGCTGCCTGAGTTTACCCCGGTTCGTATATACCAACGTCGGCGAGAAGTTGTAGAGAAAGTGACATATCCGTTCGATAGCCTCGCAAGGAAGAGCAGTGAGATGGGATCCGGACATGGTAGAGAGACAGTGTCTGCGGTAAGTAATCGCAACTTCACGGCACAACGACAACGTGGAAGCCAGTGGCAGCATGTGCGTCACGTACTAGCGCCTGTCTTGATACGTACCAACGACGAGAAAGCAGATCTCCGCTGTCGCACTACCATCGTATCTCGCTGAATATCTTGCCAAGATGAGAGGTGTCGCGAAAATACTGTCTGTTGCCAAACCCAGGATACTAATATTTGATGAGCAGCCGTCACCTTAGCTGAGAGACTAGAGGGCGTTTGTGGCGTGACTCGATTATCGACCGGAAGCTGCGTGATGGCTGGTTGTCTCGATATTCAAAAAGGGTGATGTATAGAGTTGTAAAGCAATCGAGCCATGATGCTACTTTGTGGCGAGGTTCGTCGAGTCCAGCCGAGTGTAGACATTGACACGATGATGAGCTGAGATGCGGGCGCCAACGGTCCTTCGGGGCCTCGTACCGATGTGATCTGTCGACGCCCGCACCGCCGTATGGACCGCACCCCGTAACGGAGCAGCCGCGTCCGCCTTCTTCTGACTCGTCTTCAGTGAGAAGCGATAAATGAGGGGAAGCGTGTACTTATCTGTGCGCAGCCACCAGCAAAGCAGCGAGCGTCGAATCCCTGGCCCATGCGTTGCCGCCCCGAAAATGGGCGTGTGGTACAAGGTTTGTTGCTCCGGTATCATACACGGCACAGAGGCACGCTGAGCTCCTGCAAGATCTAGCAAGCTACAATGATTCAACATTCAGGGTACTGCGGTAGGAAGCAATGTGTGCACATACCCTCTGACCTCTGACCTCTGACCTCTGACCTCTGACCTCTGACCTCTGACCTCTGACCTCTGACCTCTGACCTCTGACCTCTGACCTCTGACCTCTGACCTCTGACCTCTGACCTCTGACCTCTGACCTCTGACCTCTGACCTCTGACCTCTGACCTCTGACCTCTGACCTCTGACCTCTGACCTCTGACCTCTGACCTCTGACCTCTGACCTCTGACCTCTGACCTCTGACCTCTGACCTCTGACCTCTGACCTCTGACCTCTGACCTCTGACCTCTGACCTCTGACCTCTGACCTCTGACCTCTGACCTCTGACCTCTGACCTCTGACCTCTGACCTCTGACCTCTGACCTCTGACCTCTGACCTCTGACCTCTGACCTCTGACCTCTGACCTCTGACCTCTGACCTCTGACCTCTGACCTCTGACCTCTGACCTCTGACCTCTGACCTCTGACCTCTGACCTCTGACCTCTGACCTCTGACCTCTGACCTCTGACCTCTGACCTCTGACCTCCGCACTCGCTCAACGGTCACGGGTGGTACATGAGCAGCAACGCAGCCGTACGCTATCTCGCACGTCCCTAAGCGGGTTACGAGTCTGCATACAAAAATTCATTTGGATCGTGGTATGATGTACAACAGGTGTGCCATGTATGCGCGACGCCGTACGCTGAGAGAGGAACGTGAGTAACGAGGCTGACGTATAAGAGGGGACGCGATGCGCTCACCTCTCAACCGCTTCCAACCCGACAGCGCAACACACAGATGATACGAAGACGTGGGGAAGCTGGCCGACGAGGAAACAGCTAATTTTACAATGGTGTGCTTATCGGATGCCACATGGTATTTGGTCGAGAAGAAGGGAGGCGCAATGCAAGAGCGTCGATTCACCAGAAGAAAAATTGACGGCAGAGAGACAAAGCGGGATACGGCTGACAGAGACTGCGGATAGGGACGAAAGCAGGAGAGATACGACTAGCAGTACAACATCGACGGGTTTGGGAAAGCAAGTAATGAACGGGGAGAGAGAAAGAATTGTGAAGGACGACGTTCTCGAGCTCACTGCAATCCACGGCAGTGTGGAGGAAAGCATTTGTGGATGCGTGAGGAAACATACTGAAGGGACGGCAACGACACTCACAGGATGAGGCATGTCTGACGTTCACGCGACTAGCGGCGCCCAAAACCAAACAAGGCGGCAATACCCACCGCGGCGGCAGTCTTCTCGCTAGTCAGCGCGTTGCATGTACAAATGAAACAGAATGAAAGCTCACAAGTATGGTTCCCACCCAACCACCGCCCTCGTCATGAGAAGGAGACTGCGGGGGCGTCACGCGGGGAGTTTCCCGGTACGGATCCTGCGTTGACGACCTGTATTGCGGAGTTGTCGCTGCCGCTGGTTTCTGAGGCGTGGCCACTGGCTTGGGCCTCAGTAGCTCCGACCGAGTGCCCTCCAACTTGGTACGGATGCTCTGAACGACGGCCCGACTGAGGCCCCAAGGCCACATGTCTGCGTTGCGGTACGTGGCTGTCGCTTTGGCTTGCAGTAATAGTGAGAGGAGGACGATGGCTCGAGATCACGCGAGCACTTACAATATCCGTCCAATCTGGCTAGCTTCTCCGAGAGCGTCGTGATGTTGTCGGCGAGCGAGAGGTAATGTGTGAGATCGGCGATGTCTTGAGTGACCTGGTAAAGTGTGTGGATACTGCGTTGCCTGATGTAGTAGACGGTCGTGCTCATGCTGTCGTACTTGTCCTCCACAGTGCGCAGGGCGGAAAGCGACCGCTTATACTCCTCATCATGCTCCTCACACCGGAGAGTACTGTATAGTCCCTCCTTGGTGCAGCGCGAGCCGCCGTAGAAGGAGTTGTCGGCGTGATGCGCGACACAGACGACCCGCGTAGTTCTTGGGCGAGTGTAGCGAGTGTCGGGACTCGAGCAGCAGCTGCACTGGTACGTGACGGGGGAGTACATGGGCTCCTGCTTCTTCCAGGCGCTGTTAAACTGAGCACGGCGCGTGGCTTCGCTCTTGCGCCGCTCTTCCCGCTCCTCAGCGAGACGCTGCTCTTCAGCGCGCAACTTCTGGTCGTTGATGAGCGCGGTCTTGCACTGGCGGAGCTGCGCAAGGACGTCCTCCACATCACGCAGCTTCTTGCGCAGCCGCTTGATCCACGCCTCGTGCCCGTCGTGCACTGCAACGCCGCCGCCGGCGGTTAGCACTCGCAGTCTTCCAGAGGGACAGGATAAGTAGGTAACGGCAACGTACGCTCGACGAAAAACCTCCTGTGATGCTCCTGCCGCTCCCGGATTTCACGATTGATGACCTCGACGCAGCGACTCGCTGTGTCTGTTGCGGCCCCGACATCGGCTAGGTTCCAGAGCGCCTCGTCCGACCAATCCTGAGCGCGGACGAGCGCATACATACCGTCGGCCTGCTCGGACGTGGCCTTGTACTCCGCGGTGAGCCGGCCGTACTCCTTGCGATGCGTCCCGCAGAGGCGAGGGCGCTCGCCGAACCCGCGTTGGGGACACGGGAGCTCGTCCGGGAGCGGCACGACCTCGCAGGTGCCCGCGGATGAGAGGCGTCGGTGGGGCATGGTTGACGCAGCGAATGACGGACAGGCAACGGTGGGATCCTGTAGATGGCGGGAACGGCGGCGGCGGCGGCGTCGACGGCAACGGCTGCGCGCAAGACGGGCTGTCCCGCGCGGCAGACGATGGGCGGAGATGGAGGGCAGAAGAGGGAAAGGGCGAGCGGGACGGGGGGCGATATGTGGGCGGGCGGGATAAGGTTCGCGGTCGACGTTGGGCTGTCGCCATGCGGCCGAGATGGGGAACGCCCGTACCACATACGCCGGCTTCTGCGGCCTGCTCTGCGTCTGCGCAGGTCTGGACGCTCCGTTCAGCCCTCGGACGGACGACGGGGAGCCTTCAACCGAGTAGAAGACGTACATTTCACCCCTCACACCGACGTTGCTTCATCCCCTGTCAGCGCCTCAGCGCACAACAGCGTCGAGTGCTGCGGTGCTCGTCTCGCTGTTCAGCTTGGTCAGTGTCCCCGCTGCGACTATGCTACAGCTAGCGCGACGACGTACCTCTACATTTACACTGAGCAGAGGACATGTTCACGCCTTGCAACGTACTCTCTCCCCGAAGGGGACAAACTGAAGGTAGAGAGATGATTCGCAGCCATCGCGGGATTTCAAACCGATGCTTCTCCCGCTCACGTCACTCAAGATCGGTTGTTTGCTCTATAACTGCTTTTATTACTTTTCCTTCGTTACGGTAGTAAATGTGTAGCAAGTGTCGTCTGCTGTCCTACGCGTGAGTGTATGGAATTAATGGACTACGGATACCGCGAGACACGTCGTGAGAGACAGAACGTAAATGCGGGGCGAGGTACAGGGTCATAAGATGGGCAGTAATACGGGAAAAGGAACGTGCACAACAATACCCGGACGCGCGTCGACGATCGACGCGGTATACAAAACGAGGGCAGGGGCTCACTAGAACTCTAGGGATACGCGGGGGTGTGGGTCAAGCGAGGGGGTATGGGCGTCAGAAGGGGATACGCGGAGGTGACACCACAAGCTGCTGCTGCCTTCGTTCGCTACACGATGCGGCCATGGGGAAGGGGAGGGTCGTCGTCGTCGTCCGGTCATGTCATAGACGTCCATCTAGGCGGTCGCGGTCGGTCTAGAGGGGTGGCGCGCAAGGACGCTGCCAGTGCGCGCAGCCTGGATCGAGCTGAAGCGCTGAAGCTCCTCGGGCTTCATCGAGATCTTTTGGCCGAAGCCGACCTTGCGGGCGGCACGACGCAGGAACGAAACACGGTTCGAGTACAGAGACTCGTGGATCGACGAGTCGCGCGAGGTGGTGCGCGTGATCGGAACGCCAGTGTGGGCGGTCTGAGCAGCGACGGCGGCGTTGTGACGGTTGCGGAGGTACTTGATGATCGTCGCCTTCATCGCGAACTTGATGAGGTCGAGGGGGAAGAACCAGACAATGTCCTACAAGACGTATTAGCACACATGTTCGCCAAACACACGTAGAGGACACTTACCCAAACCCAGACGATACCGATCCATCCACCAGAGATAGCCTGGATGTTGGTGAAGCCCCAGTTACCGTAGGCGGCGATGATCGAAGACACAAGCTGAGCCAGGCAGAACGCAGCGAACAGCGCGACCGACGGACGCTCCATGAAGAAGAAGCCGTGCGAACGCGTGATGAAAATGAGCGCCTGCGAGATGATAGCGACTTGGAGGTAGACGATCATGTGAAGCTGGGGATCGTTGTGGTCGAGAGCCTGAGTCGCGCCGTTGTGAAGGGTGACACCGAACTTGTCGAAGAACCAAGTGGTGCGGATGATGATGGCGACAAGGGCGATTGTCGACAACGTGAGGTACAGACCGTACGCAACAGCGTAGGCGAAGATCTCGGCGAGGTCCCAGCTGTCTGGCTCGTTGGAAGGAAGCACGCGGTCGACGGAGAGAGTCATGATGGTACCGTCGTTCAGAAGGGCAATGATCAGGACCATGAACGGAGGGAAGTCGAACTTGAACGCGAAAGCCAGGATGGAGAAGCACACGACGATACGGATCGTGACGGCGCAAGCGTAGATGGCGTAGTTCCGCATGCGCTGGAAGATAATGCGCGAGCCGCGGATGGCGTGGACGATGGTGGAGAGACCGGGTTCCGTGAGGACGATGTCGGCGGCGGAGCGAGCGGCATCAGTGGCACCCTCGACGGCGATACCGACGTTAGCACGAGACAGGGCAGGGGCGTCGTTGGCACCGTCACCGGTCATGGCGCACAGGTGGCCGAGAGCCTGGAGACGCTTGACGATCTCGTACTTGTGCTCAGGGAAGACGCCAGCGAAGCCGTCCGCGTCGAGGATCATCTCGTCGAGGTTCTTGAAGCGGCTGCCGGGCTCGGGGCCGTCCTTCAAAACCTTGGCGGGGTACATGTGGTCACCGAGTCCAAGACGACGACCGGTCTCCTTCGCGATAGCGAGTTGGTCACCAGTAACCATCTTGACCTTGACACCGAGTGCCATGGCATCGTCGATGGTCTGCTTGGTGTCGTCACGCGGGGGGTCGAAGATAGCGAGGAGACCGATGAGCTCGAAGCCGTTACCCTCACCCTCGGGGTCGGTACCGTCAACCTCCTCGTAGGCCACCGCGAGAGCGCGGAGACCACGCTGGGCGAACTCCTCGACGTCGGCCTCGAGACGGTTCTCGAGCTCCTCGGTCTTGTTGCGCGTGCAGAGCTCGATGATGATACCGGTCATACCCTTCGTGACGCGCTTCAGCTTGCCGGAAGACTCCTCGAGGTAGGTGATCTCGGTACGCTTGTCGACGGGGTTGAAGGGCTTGAAGTCGAGGAGCTTGATGCCAGCACGAGCGCGCGCAGGGTCACCGACAGCGCCAACAACGCACTGGTCGATGGCATCCTGGTTCTCCGTGCGAGACGCATACGCAGCCAAGAGGACGACATCCTCAGCGGAGAAGGGGCCGTAGGTGCGGATGGTGTCGCGATCGATGGTGAGCTTGTTGGTGGTGAGCGTACCGGTCTTGTCAGAGCACAGGATGGTGACGGCAGCGAGCTCCTCGATGGCAGTGATACGGGTGACAATTGCCTTGTACTTGGCGAGCTGCTGAGCACCGACGGCGAGAGTGACAGACAAGACGGTGGGCATGGCAATGGGGATACCACCGATCAAGAGCACCAGGATGTTGTCGAGACCGCGACGGTACGAGTAACGGAAGCCGGCGTACAAGCAGAAGATCTCAGCGAGCACGAAGATACCGATGACGACCAGGCAGAAGGACCCAATCTGGGCAAGAATCTTCTGCAAGTGACCGGTGGTGTCGTCGTCCTGGCCGACAAGGTTGGCAGCGCGACCGAAGAACGTGTTCGGGCCGGTGGAGATGACGACACCCTCGGCCTCACCCTGCTTGCAAGTCGAACCACTGCAAACGCTCATTAGAATCATGACATCATTCAAACCGTGAGAATACACTTACGAGAAGCACTGGTCACCGAGCTTCTTGCTCTGGGGGAGGGACTCGCCGGTGAGCGCGGCCTGGTCAATCGAGACGTTGATGGCCTCGGTGAGCCGGCAGTCGGCGGGGACGATGTCACCAATCTTGAACGAGATCATGTCACCGGGCACGAGCTGGGCAGACTCGATCTCGCGCCATGCACCAGCGCGCTTGACCTTCGCCTTGGGGGCGAGCGAGTCCATGAGCGCCTTGACAGCGTTTCCAGCGTTCCGTTCCTCGTAGAAACCAATGGCCGAGTTGATGAGCAGCAAAGTGACGATACCGACGAAGTCCTCCCAGTCCGGGGGACGGTGCTCGCCGTTGGACAGGGCGATAGCGACGAGTGCGGCCGCCTCCATGACCCAGGACAGAGGGTTCCACATGAAGCTCAGAAACTACGCAAGCTCACAAGTCAGATGGTAGTATATCATAGCAGGGAGCACGCGAACGTACCTGCAGGAAAGCGTTCTGCTCCTCGCTCTCGAGCTTGTTGGGACCGAAAAGCTCAAGACGGCGGTTGGCCTCCTCGTCAGTCAGACCGTTGTCGTCGCACTGAAGGAGCTTGAAGACATCATCGACGACGATGGTCTCGAGGTCGACCTTCTCCTTGTCGTAGAGATCCTCAGCCTTGAGTTGGATTTGAGACATGTCAACCTTGGCGTCTACGGTACGCGTCCTCGGTTAGATCTGCGGAAACGCGTTGAGATGCAGAAAATACGTACGAGACGGCTTGTCATCGTCATCGTGGCCAAAATCCTTGTACTCTCTCTTCTTCTTTTCAGGCTCGGGAGCGGGGGCCTGAGCCGGCTCGGTAGAGCCAGCCTCCTTCTCGACCTTGGGATCCGACATGAGCAGACGAGCGGGGGGAGGGGGTGGGGTGAGGGGAGGTAGGGTAAACCCTAAGGGAGGCTAGAGCGTTCGCTAATAGCGAGGGCGGAGGAAGCTGCAGCGGCGAGGGAGGAAGAGGTGGAGGAAGGATGGAACGACGCTGGCAGCCGCCAGACTCTTAAATATCCACCAGTCTCCCATCCCCCAGGTCCCCGCCAAACACCCGCAAACACCCCCAGCCGCCGCCCGGCGCCGTTCTGATTCCAACTTGATCCGGACCAATCCAAGCCGCTGGGCCTCCCTCTCTTTTTTTTCGCCGGATCGTCCGTCGGCCGCGCTCACCGACCCGGAATTCCTGCGTTTTGCGCGGATTGCTGCTGCACACGCTGCTCCCGCATGCAATCCGTCGTCCGTCTCGGACGACCACGGGAGCCGTCGTCGCCGTCGAGCACGGCGTCGGGCACGTCCGCCACGCATAGCACATGTCTACCAGCCGCCATAGTCCCATCCATCATCCAGCCGCAATCGCTGTCGGGATGTCGCCGCGGAGCGGGAAAGCGCCTCTTTTGGCAGTGCGCGAACCTCGCAGACCGGCCCCATATTCGGCCTTGGCGGTTGCTACCCATCGTCCTCATCAACTTCTCCCTCGTCAAGCGCGTCGTTTGCAGCCACACAACCTTCCAGTACGTCTGAGCATCCATTGGCCAACGCCGTGCAGACCAATGAACCCGCCCGAGGCTCATCAGTCAGTGATGAGCGCAGTCGCAAAACTGATGTATCACTCCCCAATCATGTTCGTACATACACCAGCTTCCCCGCACGCGAGAACCTCGACATGCGATGCATGTCTGCTTGAACTCGACACCACTCCATCCTGTTAATACGGACGAGATGGCGGGACGCCATGTCAATGGCGGGCACGTCAGCCGGCTGACAACCCGATGTGCAAAAGGCACGTCGTCGGTCGCGCGCCGCACGGACGATCGCAAACCGCTCGACACGCTCACGCTGCTCTGAGAGCGGTCTTTGACATTTGTCTATCGAGCGTCCGAGGTGGCCATGCACAGGATCCCGGATACAGTTCGACATCAACAGTTCGCACTCCCACCTCTGTCCAAGTGTGGCGATTCCAATAATTCCCAGTCGCGCCCCGATATCATGGCTATTTGATGAGCGCACTAAGTCCGACCCCGTTTCTTGTTGACCGCTCAGCGTCCGGGGTGCGGGGGCACACGACCTGTTCGCGTTGAGTTCAGCATCCCTCGGCTCCCCGCTGCGCCCCTCTGAGAAACGGGCAACGGTCGCAATCCGCGGCAACGTGTAGCTGTTGCCCGCCGTCTGTCCCTCCCCACCGGCTACCTCAACTCTCAGCCACCCGGGCTGCATATGGTGCGCTGCCGCCTGCGCAGTCCCCTCGATCAGGACGACTACACGACGCCCGCCCGCCCGACGCGAGCTTCTGCGTCGTGGCGCGGGTACGGTTTTTCCTCTTGGCCTCCCGCCGCCGCTATCCGATCTCGACGTGCCCGCCGCGGCGCCCAGCGTCCCCGCCGCGCTGCTTATCGAGCTCAGACAGTCGGGGCCGCCGGTGCGCGCGACGTTCCGTGCTGCATCCGTTCGTGCTTCGTGCGCACCCTGAGGTCGGCGAGTCCGTTGCTTACAGTCCGATCTTACTCGCTCCGATTCAAGGCCGATCGCATGCGCCCGCCGCAAGATCGACGTTGGTCGCGGAGGGCGAGCACGAACCCTGTTTTGGACAGAAAACGGGCGAAAATCCTCCGGCGCCTCGCCGGGCAGAGATCGTTCGGCAGGGGCGGCTTGCATTTCCTGGACGGCGATTGGGCAGAGGAGGGCCAAAATTAGCGAGGGGCCGGCGTCGGACCGGAGGGGAAGTGGGTGGCCGGCGGAAGAGGGATGAAGAGATGACCTCACAGCGCACACCGAGTCTAGCCGAGAACGCGATAAGATTCGGGTGGCTGGATAGCGGTGCGCGAAGCAGATCTGATATCTAGATCAGAACGACGCGATCTCTGCCCTCCCGAGTCCCATCCTGCCCATCTCCGTCCTCTCTTCCTCCTCAGCCCGACGGGCTTGGCTGTTGCTTTGCATCCACCAGCGGTCTTGCGCACGTTTCGTATGCCATGTCGCCGAGGCACGACGCTGCAACGCAGCGAAACATCTCCTAGGTCATGAGACCGGAGGTAGCCCCATCCAATTCAGCGCGTCTTCTCTAAACATATCCAGGTACGTGATTCGAGGACCAATATCCTACGTGCCAGACTTCGACACTCGTACGTACGTATAGCGAGCATCGCTCATTTGCATCTAATCGAGCGTTGCAGTAAATGCTTGCGCGGCACGGCGTGGATAGGACTACTGAGCCGGTGTAGATCGGTCCTCTGTCGCCGGGTTGCTCGCGAGAATGTCCAGGCCTCGAGCTTCAGCTCGACTCATAAGCTCTTTAGCGAGCCTCATTTGCGTGGGCAGAAGACAGCCACTTCTCTTGAAGGGTAGCAATAATATCGTGCGACACGACGACATCGTTGCTCTGCAGGTTCGAATTTCGCGGTCCGCCATTCATGACGCTGAGGGTCCTTGCGTCTCCCCTCGCAAGCCTTTCTCTACTCAGGCTGACGCTTTTTCAGTGATCCCTCGAGTATTTGTGGTGTCTTTGAACATATTCTAAGAACTCGATCTTCTTGGCCTCTGGGTGTCTGTCTGCGTCGCTGGGCGTTCCTTGGGCTTCTCCTGATTTCCTCGTGATGTTGTCTGTGCATATGCATGCGACGGCTGGCACTCTTGTCTCAGGTAAGCCAACCGTACGATAGCCAGGAGCCCCGACCTGCGCCCTGCGTCATCTGAGGAAGTTGATTCGACGGTTCGCGAAGGCGGCCAGGTGCGGCATTCTGAGGCGCGCGCGGAAGCGTGAAGAACCCCGCGCGCGGAATCCTTTGGAGCAAACAGGAGGTTCCCTACTGCATCTCGTGTTGTCGTGCACGCACCTCGAGGCTCCTGCGCTGCTGCGACGCGAATCGGACCCGGGTCGGACGTGGTATTTACGTCCGGGCGCGCCGTTCTTCTCCTGCGCCGCTGTCGAAACACATATCGCCGCAACTGCGCGGCGCCTTCACCACTAATACGACCCGGGTCCTCGTAACTGGCAGACGAGGACCGTGCGCTGTTTACGCCAGTAGGCTCCAGGCTCCGCTGCGTATGAGAGTTCCGTCGCCTTCGCGACATACCCACCGTGGCAGGTCCACACGATGAGCGTGGGCGCGGACGCCCCGCACAAGCTCACGGACGCAGGCGTTCTCACCCCGATCGTGCAGAACCGGGCGGCTATGGCGCCGCGAGACACTGCGTTTCCCCTCCATTCCCCTCCGTCCCCGCTTGGCGATAGCGGGAGTCGAGGCTCAGCGCTCCACCCCCGTGAGCCTGGGATGATTCGGTGGCACCGAACCTGCTCCTGAACGCTGCGCGGAGTGAGTGTGAGCGGGTGCTCCAGCCCGGAGGCTGGAGCGCGCACGTTCGCGTGCCGCGTCTTGGCTGCACTACGAGCCGCCATACTGAGCAAGTTGACGAACATCCCCTATCTAAGGAGGACCAGCCCAGTCGTCCAGCTTCAAGTCCGAGGTCTGGCCGGAGAAGCCCGCAGAAGGGCGACGAGCGTGGGCTATTGGACGGACGGCGCCCCTGCCGATCCTTCTTGCCCGCGAAGCGCCAAGACGGAGGGATGTGCGCGCTGCTCCGCCGCTCGTGAAGCACGAACATCGCCGTTTCGGTGTGCTGCGCGCAAGACGCGCGTTGCTCTTCGAAAACGTGCAACGGCGTATCGGTCGTGCGTAGGGCAAGCGTCGGTAGCTAGAGCTTGGCAGATACGACTGCTCTTCACCGTCGCGCGGGATTGACGGCACGGTGTTACTTACCCCGCTACCGTGCGTGTCTGCTGGACCGACATGAGGCCCGCGTAGCGCAGGCCGTCAGTTTGGGTGCGTATCGGCGTGTTCTGTCCCGTCCCGTGTGAGTGAAGTGTATCGTCCGCCGAGTAGTCCACCCTGTTGTCGAAACTGGGGCGACTCCTTACGCCGTCGGATACCAGGACTATTTGCCATGAACTCCACGCTCAATTGGTACCATGTACATCGTGCGTCCGATAGCGCCTGCGCACATGGTCTCGGAGAAGCTGCCGTTCGCTGTGTCAAAAACAGACTGCATGTGGTTCTCACGACCATCTTTGGCCCAGCCTGATGTTCTCGACATGGAGCCAGAGGACGTGAGTTTCCCCAGTCCACTCAGACCGAATATCGACCCTTGCCGCGATCGTCGTCTGTGCCGGCGGGTTCTTGCCCATCGCAGCGCCACGGGACGGTCAATTCAGCGTGTCGGCAGCCCCGTCTGCGGAGAACGAACACGCACCTGTCCAGGCCGCCGGAGCTTTCCTACGGATGTCATGCGGCGTGTGTGTAGATGTATGTCACGACCATCGGGGGGATTCGTATCGGCATATAGAACCGCCATGGGCACGGCGGGTAGTGTCAGTCGCCCTCGATCTTCTTACGCCCATGCTGCCCGGCGCACGCCATCGCACGGTACGAACGCACGGTGACGCTGTATCTCGGGGGCCACTTACGTTCTTGTGGATAGAGCAGATAACGCAGAAACACCTCCAGCCCGGGGCAGCCGAGCTAACCACTGGAGCTCTGGGATGAACCCGGAGGAGCACAAGCGGTGGCGCCTGCCAAAGACGCGTACCTGGTACGTGTGGCGGAGGCGGGCGGCAGCAGTTTGGACACCCCACGATACGAAAGTTGACCGCGGCGTATGTCTAGACCACGGGCATGGTCAGTGTTACGTCGAATAAAAGCGAGGCTCTGCTCACGTCCAGGACGACGCCACCTCCTTTCTCGGAGCAAGCACGTCCCGCAGGTATCCGCACGCTGCTCGCCTGGGCGCATTGGGACGACATGCGCAAGTCTGGCTTCATACCAGAAATTGTCCTGAACTGCCACGAAAGACGCACCACATACAACCGGTGTCTGGGCTGGACATCAGTGCACTCCAGGTGGTCGATATTTCAACAGTCAAGGTGCGCGAACTCACTACGAATCGGCGTCCTGATTGGCAGCTCACCTTGTCCGCTCAGGAATCTGCTAGGACTTGAGGCACAAGGCGGGATTCCGGGAGTGGTATCTTCAGGAAGTGAGATTCGCTGGCAGGTCGCCAGGTCGGTGGCAAGTGAGTTGCGCATTTCTGCTTTCTTGTGTTCGTGAGCTCTACGTGACGCGTCGGATATCGGTCATGTTTGCTATGGCCTCGCGCACGCATAGAGTCCTTGCTGTTGGGCTTTGGCGGGCGAGATGGGATTTCACAGGCTGCGACGCATAGAAGCACGGAGCCTTGCACTTCCGTTCGCGCCGCTCATGTATGGCAGAAAGGTGAGCACTTTATCTGGGGTACACAGAGAGCACTGAGGCGAGGGCTAGCACGATCAGTCATTGCAAGATCGAGTGCCTCTATGCGCGGTATCCTCGCGTCTGGCCTGAACAATGTCCAGCACACGGAACTATTCGTACCTGCAGTCCATGGTCCCGTAAGGGCTCCTAAAAGATACATGGTGCAATCTAGCTCTTGCGGTGGCAACAGATCGTCTCGGAGAACAATTGTAGCTCCTACTAGCGATGCCTACTTCACATGAAAATCAAGACATGTTCAGGCGGAACATCCTCACGATCGTCGAGTGGCAATTCCGCACTCACCTGGAGGTCCTGAACCGCGAACCCAACTCGCAATGCTCATCGGTGGAAGCTCCGACTGTCGCCACTATTGACGCAGCGTAGAGCTACTTGTGGTCGCGAGCTTGAACATCGAGCACTTCACGGCTATGCTTTAGATGAGGCGACCAGCCCTTCCGGCTAGCTAGTAGAAGAATCAAGCAGACTGCCGGCGAGTAACTTGAGCATTCATATATATTATACTGAGCCTTCCTCGCGCGTGCATTGCGTCGTATGTTGTAGATGGTCTGCCCGAGATTGATACGGTACAAGCACAAGGTGATGAAGGGGAACAAAGGCCGGCCGAACTGGGTGCGTTCCGCAGTCAACGGAGGGCTACATACATAGGTATCCTTTTTGTAATTGGTGCATAGCGTATCCGATGTTACATCACATAGTAAACGATCTGATGCAGGGAGTTCCACTGTAAGCTGTTCGTTTTGATCAAGCATCAAACTGGACCTTGTCCGCATCAAATTCCTCGCAAAACTGGTCACCATCTTCCCCGACGTGTTCGACGCTGAGCTAGACGTTGTTCACGTCTCCGACGCCTCTGACTGTCCAGGGGACCTCCGCGCCGCCGCTCCTTAACCTATGTCCAACCATGCGCAGTCCTCTTCTCCCTTTTCGCGACTTTCTCGTCTAGCTTTCCCGTTCAAGTCTAATCCGTCTTCCCCCCTTGCCACTGAGGCCCCCGCTGAGGAGTGGTACATCCCCTACCACGGACCCATTGAGCCCCCGAAGGAGGACCGCCACACCGACGACCGAAATACGGACGAGCGGAATACGGACAGCTGGGGACATCTCGTTAGCGGATGGCTGATGGAGAATGACGGTCGGACGGAGCGCTCGCCTCGAATCCGCGCGATGTCGAACGCGTCGCGGGCGGCCGCAGAGGAATACAAACGTAAGAGCTCTCGTATCCAGCCGTCGTTCGTCAAGCTCGATCAGGCTGGCGGCGTCGGGGACACGCCTGCGCCCGCGCGCCCGCGGCGGTCTCAGGAGGCACCGCTGCATCACCGCTCGAGCCTTGCAAGCATCCTGTCCTTCGGATCCAAGAAGGCGCACAAGCTCCAGCA
Organism: Trametes sp. AH28-2; assembly: GCA_001304625.1. NCBI lineage: Eukaryota > Fungi > Basidiomycota > Agaricomycetes > Polyporales > Polyporaceae > Trametes > Trametes sp. AH28-2. Next base: position 367,832 of record KQ464096.1, read on the forward strand.
CTCATCTTCCGCCGGTGACCTGCGCAAGCCTGTCCCGCCGATGCCCCAGGCAGCGACGCACGACGCAAGCCCGCCCCCGACCTTTCCTCGCCGACACCCTTACGCCCTCGCGACACCGGCCCCGTCGGCCCCTCCACCTCCGCCAGTTTCTAGTCCGGTTGTCACGACAGCCCGCAAGAACCCCACCACATCCAGATTCTCTGTGCGGCTTCTCGACCCCCTAGCAGAGAAGCCAACTGCGCCTGCGTACCTCCTTCCCTCTCGTCGACCCTCACGCATCAGCATCAAGGCCTCGATGTCCACCCCCAACCTGCGACAGGCAACTGGGACTGCAGCGGTGCTCCCGAAGGGCAAGCAGCGGTGGCTTTCAGCGGAGACGTGGTGCGACGCTCTGATTCTCCCACGGCCGCGCTTCGCTATGCGGCTTCTAGAGGGCGAGGAGGGGGGCAGCGGCCGGATCGTGAGTCCTCCCGGTAGCCCTCTGTGGCCACCTGGCATGGAGCCCCCGCTAGAGGCGGCGGGCGCGAAGATTTTGAAGAAGTCCCAGTCGGCGATACAGCTGTCTTCGCGTCCGAATCAGCAGCCTTCACCGCCGCGTCCCGCGCCTGTACGGGAGGAGCCTGTGCGGGAGATGCCCGAAGCTGGACCGTCAAGAGTGGTGCCGGCGAAGAACGACGCGAACACGCACCTGCGACCGCCTCGTCCAAAGAGTTTCGCGCTTGACGACCTCGCGTTGCCCAGCCCTGCGCCGTCGCTATCTAAGTAAGCTCATGCTCGTTCCCACGCTGCTTCTGCGCGTGGTTGGCACGTTCCGTTCTGACTTCTTCGCCGCAGGGTGCTCGAGGATGGGCGGCAGCTGGAGGAGGAGCGCAAGACCTGGCAGCGCGAGGCCGCCAAATCATTCGGGCACAAGCGCGCACGCTCCGTGTCTCGGGCGCGCGCGAAGTCACTCGGGTCGCGCACGCCGACGCATGGAAGGGAGCCGAGCGCGTTTGACGTGCTCGCAGAGGCAACCTTACTTGGCAGCCAGAGGCGCCGGCCGACCGTTCATGTGCGTGTGCGCCCTCCGCGCTCGGACGGGCACGCGACGACGAGCGGGTTCGGCACGACGATGACGGGCACTGGCACGGGCGTCATGACATGGACGTCGGCGTCGCACGGCCAGACTCGTTCGCGAGGCCATGCACATTCTCAGTCTGTCGGCTCGGTCGCGCCCTCCCGGTCGGATGAGTCTTTCATGTGGACTCCGGGCCACGGACGGAATCACTCCTTGGGCCGCTCCGCTCTCAGAATGGTGCGTACGACCGCGACGACGGCCGCTGGTTTCTGCGGTATTGCGGGAGGGCATGAGATTGACGACGATCGCGACAAGGGCAAGGCACCAATGAACGAGAAGGCGGCTGCGATGGAGGAGGCTCTGCGGCGCGGCGGCACGAAGGTGATACATTTGCGCGACCAGATGCCGCGGAAGGACGAGCGCGGCGGAGGCGGAGTGGTGATGATCACCCCACCAGATGTCACCTCACGTTCGGGTCAGCTTCAACCGGGTGTTGGTCCAAGTGGGACGCACGGTGTCTCACCTACACCATCTGCTCTGTCGACGTCTGCGGAAGGCTACGGCATTGCGATATCTTCGCCCGTCCCGCCCGAGGATACTTCCGACAAGGAACCGATCCGGATACAAGGCCACCCTTACGCCCAAGGCGCCTCATATCCATACTATCCACGCACTACGGGTAGAGCACCTGTACTTCCTGCCCTCCAGGCAGTGCGATCGGACAGCTCCGCTGCTCCCAGCCCTACCAGCACCACTGGCGAGGACGGGGTCACAAAACATCGCCAGCCCATCGTCGTTCATCCCTACTCCCCGTATGCGCAGATCCAGCACCCTTTCGCAGCGGTCACCGGCAACAATCCCGAGGCCAACCACGAACCCAGTCCTAGGCCAGGACCAAGGCCGAGGGCGGGGAAACATCTGGAAGTCCGGACGCCTGCGCCCTCGAGCATGTTCGCGGAACTTAGCCCTGGACAGATCCGCGAGATTCTCCCTGACGAAATCCAGTACTCGCCCTTCATCCCTACTCCACCTGTCCAACTGCCCGAGGGTTCTCGCGACTCCAACGTCTCGCGGCACCCGTACGGTCCTTCGAGGAATCGCACAAGTGAATGGGGCTTCGCTGACGCGCTCACCCACACCATGCAGAGGCCATTGAGCACGGACAGCGGCCTTGGGACCAGTGAGAGCCATGACGTCCCTCAGCCGGATGTGATCCAGGTCTCGCACGTCCTCGACGACCAGGACGATGTGGTAGTCATCAGCCCTCAGCAGGAGTACGAGGAGCAGGACCTCGGCATGCTTTCGCCGCGCTCGCAGTCGCTGTCTGGTGGCCTCGACGCACGCCAGCGCCGTCCGGGCATGACGCGGGACACTACGATGGCGTCTTCCAACCATACTCTGGCGTCGTCTCCCATGGAGCACATCAACCCGCCGATATTCAGGAAGGAGCCTTCTGTAGGCGAGCGCAGCTTCAACTCCTCTGGATCTTCTCCCGGTGTGGTGTCGAACCAGTCCTCGCCGCCGTTGTCGCCCCGACCTATCACCAGCGACAACGACGACCTGGACCGCTTCCGCGACCTGTTCTATCGCCCGCCAGAGAGCAGGACGCCCTCGTCAGACGACTCGCGACCGCCCGTCTCCCGACGTCCAAGCGACACCATTCCCATTGAGCTGAACGCGCGCAGCACTCGCACCCTCAGCGGGCTTACGTCTCTCGCGCGTCAACTCAACGAGAACATGGAAGAGATGGAGGCATACGAGGCTATGATGGAGGGGTACGAGCGCGATCGAGCGTCGCCCATGTGGGGCGCTCGATATGGCGGGATGGGCGGTCAGCGCCCGGACGACCTTGGTCCTGAGCCGCCGCAAGTACTATCGCAGTCACCACCGGGTTTGATCTATGAGCGGGAAGGGACAGGTACCCCGTTGCGCCTCCCCATCGACGCCAATCTCGCGCTGTCACAGCCGTCAGATAACGTCCCGGAAGACGTGCAGTCGTCAAGGGCCTCGTCGATGCTGGAGATGCCCCTAGAGGACGAACCGGAACGTGAGTCAAGATATATTGTGAATGACATCTGTACATGGTTCTGACGTGCGATGACATTCTAGACGTGCGCGTTGGCGAGGTCGAGGCCGTGAGCACGCCACCCATCCTTGCGACGCCCAAGCGATTCTCCACCCACCTCTCCGCGTTCAGCTACCCCGACACCGAGAGCAGCCCAGTTAATGAGCACGGATCGCACCGCATCGTCTCACAGCAGTCCAGCCTCGGCGCTCCCCTCTCATCCGACGCTGCGCGGTCGAGCGTCATGACCAACACCTCCGGCATGTCCGGTCTATCCGACTTCCCGTCACCGCCCAGCCAGATCACCGCCAGCCACCTGTCGATCCTTAACGCCTACTACGGCGAGGGCGCCCGCGACTACCGAGAGAGTCATTACGACCTTTCGCGGCCTGGCCTCGTGCGGGAAGCCAGCCAGGCGACCTTTGGGCCGCAGCAGATGGGCGAGGCTCTCTAGGGTACGTCGCGTCTGCGGGTTTGTTGGACTGCTTGCACATTCTACCCCCTTGTAATATCTCGTGCTACGGACGGTTCTACGGTTATGTGCTCGCTCATTCTGCACGGTCGTTCTGACGGATTCTCGTTAAATATCTATGTCTCCCCCCTCAACACCCCGTACATACATTATATGTAGAAATTGTTCCTGCGTATCCTTGATCCGGCTCTCGATTACATGCATGCTTTCGGTATCGTTCCCCTGATGTTTTTATTACTCAGATTATTGTCTATAGTGCTTTATGTCAAGTAGGAGCTTCATTCATGCCCTTCGAGTGCTATGCCCCTCAACGTGAGCAACAACATAGGCTTGTGGCGCTGGCTTGCTCGTGTACGATACGGTGCGTTCTCAAGTTGATGGTCTGTAAGAGATGCTTGCTGATAAGCGCTATTGGTCCGCAGGGATGCAGCGCTCGCTCTCGAAGTTCCGCCCCGGCTTCGATAGACGAATCAAAGCGGGATAGGCCATTTCGTCATCTCACTGCAACTCACGAGCCGTCCGGTGTGACGCTACAATAGGCCCGAGACATCCTGTCGTCGTAAGGACCACGCCGAGAGACAGCCACGACGAAGGAGTGTTCCGGTCATATAGTACGTAAAGCGAGGTAGGACGCAGCAGCGCCGTTGCAGCGGTGCGTAACAGGCGATTTGATGGTATGGAGTCGGCTCTGGACTGATGGTGAGTGTCGCTTTCGGCGCTAAGTACACGCAGCTTGTCTCTTACCGCCGACTCACAGGTTGTTGTCGCCCTACGGCGGACGCAGGCTCTACGCCGGCTCTCGACCATGTCGTATCTCACCGCTCTTCCTCGCGAAGCTGTTGGACGCATCTGTGACTTCTGTTACGACTCCTCCGATCCATGGTATCCCCGTAAGGGTATCAAGCAGCCGTCTCTCGCCGCCCTCGCACGCACCTGTCGCTATCTCAGTGACCCTGCGCTCGATGTGCTCTGGGACACAATCGAGTCTCTGGTACCACTGCTGCTGTACACGCTTCCCGCGGACCTCTGCGTGGTCGTTCCAATCGAAACAGGCATCAACGACGACGCACGTGCGATGAGCTACCATACTCACCACGCGCGTGCTGTGAGGTATCAAGTGGTGGGTTTGACACCAGGTTTCTCGCGATGCCACGCTGAGTCGAATTGTGTAGACGTTTCTCCGAGAGCCGGTCCGCGAGGACTTCGTGCGACTCACGACATACGCGAGTCGTCTGCGGACGTTGAGTGGGCACATCGGCAAGAGACAAGTGTTCGCTAATCACAACATTTCGTTCGCTGTCTGGACCAAACTGCTGCACTATGGCCCCCAACCACTGCTTCCAAACGTGCGGACTCTCCGCCACGCCGAGCTTGGCTCGAAGGACCTAGCGGTACCACCACTCGGTCAGCTCTACCGATCGGAGCCCTTGCTTGGTCCGAGATTGAAGGAGGTGGAAATTGCGTACAGCGTCGGGCCGTCAGATCAACACAGGCCTACGGAGATAGTCAAGAGCTTGTCCTATCGATCTTCCTCGATTGAGAGCCTCACTATGGACGGTAGCCATGCTCTCTCGGAGCCGCACGGCCCATCGCGACCAGGCCTGCTGTCAGGTCCCGTAATCGGCAGCTTCCTTGCTCTCGTCGAGTTCTATGCATGCTATACGCGCATCGCACCCACCGCGCTCATCGCCCTCGGAGCCCTGCCCAAGCTGCGACAAGTTACACTACATGTTGATCCTGTGGATTACAACTGGGAAGCCCTGCCTCATGGACGAGACCGTGGTCTGTTCCCTGCGCTTGTAGATCTCAGTCTGTGCGGAGTCTCTCTCGAGTGGTGCGCCGCATTCATGCATATCGTAACCTCCTGCCTGCTCTGGAGCGTGAGCTTCTCCGATGACGGCTCTACCGCAGTCCCATCCGCACTCTTCCAGACGCTCTGCACCACCCTCGCCGATCATCCATCGGCCCGTACTATCAGCCATGTCTCCATTGGAACTGGTCCGTGGTACAGCGATACAGTACGGCCAGAAACTCAAACCTATCAGTCGCAGCACATCCGTCCCTTGCTCTCTTTGTCAGCGCTCGAGTGTTTGTACGTCCGTGGATGCTGTCAAGTCATCCTCGACGATGACCTACTAAACGCCATCACATGGGTCTGGCCAAAGCTCGCGTCTCTGCAGCTCAGTCATCTGTCATTCAGCAAGCGGGACCTGCCGAAGCATTCCGAGGACGTTCCCTACCCGAAAGCCACCCTCGCCGGCGTGCTCCTCCTCGCGCGCTACTGCCCATGTCTTCGGAGTCTCGATCTACCGGTCGACCTCCACGTCGTGCCTCGCTTCGATGAGCAATATCCCCCTCTTGCCCTCTGGCCATCGCACGAGTCGCCTCTCGCACATCTGTCTTTCTCAGGCTCCGCGTTCCCGAAGGACAAGTCGGCCCTCGCAATGTTTCTCTCGGTGGCCTTCCCGCATCTGCAAAGCGTCGAGAACCATGACGATCAGGATGCCTCTGCTGAGATCCTGAGGCTGCACAGCCGATTCGTGAGGATCCGGCGGCAGGAGAGAGGGTGGGCACTGCACAACGGGTGGCGCCTTCGCGAACCCGAGTCGGATGACGTGCGGGAGGAAGACGGCGTGTCCGATCGAGCTGGTAAGTCTAGCACTCTACTAGGGCGTCTTCTCTCATGATGAAGCGTATGCAGATGTTTCAAGGTGCCTCGACGACGACAAGTAGTCCTATACAGATCACGTTTTGCCTATGGTCGCGAATTTGCATATATCAGATCGGCCCGCTTCGCGTGGTGTCATTGAACAGGTCTTTCGAAAGCTCCTGGTGGGGAGCTCCGGCACGACAACGGTGAGATCTCTGCTTGATCTCAACGCATGTCGATCGCCGCCTTGTGAGTTGTGACGTCTAGGTAGGTCAGTTTATTTCGCAACCATACATCAACCTTTTCTCCTCGCGGTAGTCCATTACGAGCTTGTCCAGATGTCGCCCGTGGAGACGTACAACCATCGTCAAGTAATCGTATGCACGCACAACCCCCCCCCTCCCCCTCACCGGTCTTCATATCTCTCGTGCAGCACGACGAGTGTGAGTATCTGTTTCTCCAAGAGAACCTACACATTGATAATTGGACGCGGTTTCGACAGGGCCACCGCGAGTTGCAACTGGGGCTGGTGGTCAACTGCCCTCAACGTCAACCGCAGAGTCCTTACTCGTCCTTCCTCGTCATGCAGCTCAAACACCGACCACGCCATTCCGCCCGGTATCGGAATGGCCCACGCTCCCGGTCTGCAGTTCACGCATTCCATGTCCACAAACGCGACTGGAAGCAGCGGCGTGTCGCGGTCCATCACCTCCTCGGGCTCGCACGCGAGCGAGCTCACCTGGTTTCCAACGCGAAACTCGATCGCGTCGGAGTCGCGCCGCATCGACTGCACCACGCGCACGGTGAGCCGCGCGCAGCCCCGGGCCTGTGTCGCGCGTACGAACGTGAACGTGTGTATGCGGCACAGAGGGTTATCCGCCCGCTGTGGGGCGCCGAGCTGGTAGTGCTGTGCGGCCAGCGCGGCGATGCAGCGCGACTGGAGAATCACCCTCGCGATCTTCATCTGCCGCGGGGTGAAGCGAGGGCCGAGGAGCGCGAGCGCGCGCAGAGGGCTCCGCCGGACGCGCAGCTCCATGACGGTTATGCGTTCGCGCACGCGGGCGAGCGCGCGCGGCGAGACCGACCAGGTGCGATACGGCCGCGCACATGTCGTGCAGGCGTCCACGCGCGTTCCGACGAGGAAGACCTGCTTGGCATCCTCCTTGAACGCGTACGTGGGCACGCAGAGCGGCAGGGCGATGATGTTGCCCTTGGCATCCTGGCAGCGCAGCAGTGCGAGGTAGACGTGCTGGAAGCTGGTCTCGCATTCGCACAGCAAGGACCACGCTGGATCAGACTGGATCCGCGCGTTCTCGCCGGGAAGGAGAGTCTCCGCGGGTATGATGGGGAACTGCGTGCGTACTCCGTACGAGGTGATCGAGTACTCCGGTAAGGGCAGATCGTCGAGGATATCGAGGCGTGTGCTGAACTGCTTATGGGACATGGGCGACGTCGTGCTCGCGCTTTCCTGGAAGTCACCTGGGCACCGCGCAAGAAGGCTGTGGGCCTGTGTCCAGGGGAAACCGTCATCCTCAGCTTGGGAGAGTGCTCCGTTTCGGAGATGAAGCACGGGTGGGTGGCTGAGCGGTCGCGGAGGGGGGAACCTGCGTCCCCACGCGAAGATGCTCTGGTCGGGAATCGCCTTCAGGATCCCCTCTTGCAGCCGGACGAACGCGTTCCTCCCCTCGCCATAGATCGGCGCCATGTGCACACCGAAGATGCCAATGAGCGCGTACGCCTCGTCCTCCACCCGCGTCGTCTCCCGTCCTGATGCCCACCCCATGCGCCGCGCCACGCTGATGGTACTGAGAGACGCCTTGTGCGTGAGAACCTCGTAGTTCACGCCAGTCACCTCCTCCAGCAGGCGCGCCAAGTTCGCCTTCATGCCCAGCGGGATCCACCCGCGCGAGAGGAACACGATCGAGCGCGGCGCGATGAGTTCCTGGAGCGTCCAGCCACGACGGTGCCAGCGCGCCGCGCGGAACTGCGAGTCGTACGCCTGGACGTCGTCATCGTCGTCGACGTCCTCGAGGTAGACGTAGCACACGTCCGCGCGGCGGTACCACTCGAACATCGAGTTGATCGCCTCGGTCAGCTCCGCGCTGCTCTGCTGGTCGATGCAGCACGCATCCACCCACAGCAACTCGTAGCTGTCCTCGAGTGCGACCGCACACGCATTCCGGATCTTCTCCGAGAGCCCGGGGTGGTTCAGGATCGACGGGACGCCAACGTACGAGTCGACCGGGCTGTTGTTGCGACCGGCGGCGGGCTTCCTGGTGTTGTGGAGGTCGTCTTCGAGGAACCATTCGAGACTCGAGTGCGCGCGCTGGACAGAGGCCTGCAGATCGAGGAGGTCGTGGTAGGACTGCTCGCCAGCGCTGTCCCAGGTGTGCGAGAGAATGGCGTAGCGGACTTGGCGGGGATCATTGACCCATCGAAATTGCCCCGTGCGTGTGTCGAGCAACCGCATCTCGCTACTGGGTGCGGTAGTTAGCACCACGTCTTCACGAGAGAATGACGAAGCCGCCGGTGACCTTTCCTCCCTGATCTATATAGGTCGTCACTCGGTGGGTGGTCTGCGCAGAAGAGGGAATTTGCCCAGGGCAGTGTGATCACTCTGAATGCTAGTGCCATCTTATGGCCCTTCCTGATCTTCTGGAAAGTCTGGTCCGTTGCGATGCCTGTACTGGCGACGCTGTCTGTCTGTCCGTGAATGTTCAATTTCCGTATCGCCTCATCTCTGTGGGATCAAGAAGCTCTGCGCAGATCCTGTGGTCGGCACTGCTTTGGAGCCTCCGGGGGGCCCACGGGATGAAGAGTAATGCACATACAGTCACGTCAGATGGACACCGGTGTCGTGGCAGACACATTGATGCGGTGAATGGCGGGACAACGGGGCGGCAGAAGATCGCAAGCTGGCAGCCGCCGTGCGTTTGCGATAGGGAGTCCGGGCAGAGCTGCTGCGGGTCTACCGGCGCATTGCATCCCGGGTTGCTTATGTAGTAGTAGTTGCTCCTCACGGACCCCGCTACGTTGCTAGCATGAGATCATCACACCGGGCTGCATGCAGTTCTAGAGGGATGCCAAGGGGGCTGTCATTCGTATGTCGGATTCCGATACACTTCCTCTCACTACCAGGGCAGTTCGGTGGCGAGGTACGTAAGGAACTTCCCGGAGTCCTTCGGAGCGAGCGACTTGATCACTTTCAAGGTGCCCTCCACGCCCTCGGAAAGCTCCGTCGGCGCATCCGGACCACCCATGTCTACGAACGACAATGTTTAGTAACTACAACATCAGGCTGGCCGAGTGACGCTCTGCTCACCGGTTTTGAGGTGTCCGGGCCACATGGAGACGACGATCAAGTCTGGACGGGCTCTGGACTGCTTATACGTCTGCAGAGATAGGGGATTATAGTTAGCTCGAGCACGGCTTCCGAGCGGGACGCATACGTACCAGCATGTTCACCCCAGCCTTCGTGATCGAGTATGACGCGTGTATAGCGCCGATCTCGGTCCCGAGGCTGCCGAGGATGCTCGACATGTTCACGATCGTCTTTTGCGTGCTCTTCTCTACGAGCGGGAGGTACGCCTGCGAGACGTGCGCGATGCCGACAACGTTCGTTTCGTACACTTTCTTCATGACGTCGAGGTCCATGGTGAACGCCTTATCGTCGCCGCCTATGTTCTATGAGGAAAGTCACTTTTATTGAGGATGATTGAATCCGACAGATCGCATAGGAAGCTTACCACACCCGCGTTGTTGATCAGATAGTCCACACCCTTGTCACCTACGATCGAGGCGACCGCCTCGACGGACTCCTGGACGGACTGACGGTCGTTGAGGTCGAGAGCGACGACGTGCACCCGGCCTGTGAGAGACTCCGCGAGGGTCTTGAGAGCAGATGCTCGCGACGGGTCGCGGCTCGTTGCGATCACGATGTTGGACGGGGAGGCGATGAGCTGCCTCACAATCTCGAGGCCAATACCTCGGTTTGCCCTACGAATACAAGTAAAGTCAGTCAGACGTCATCAGATTTCATCTAGGAGGCAAAGTTAGCGTACCCCGTGACGAGCCAGACCACCTGTTGTGTGTCGAACATGGTAGATGGTAGATGCAAGTAGTGGTGAAGGAGTCGGTTGGGGGATCAGTGTAGTGTGCTCCTGTGGTGGCACGCTTGCACGCCTTTTGTGCCAAGCCGCTAGGGTCATCTGGACTGTTGCTTACTATGCCATCGAAGGTCGTGTAAGCCGTTACGTCTTGGCTGACATCGATACTGCTATATCCGAGTTTGCTGTCCGTGCCGCCAGGATGTCCTACGGATATTGATCCCACAGCGCATGCACCATATGCACATGGGCGACAGGATAGCGCTTCGACACATTGAGAGACGTCTGGCAGATACACTGTGTGAGGACACATGGGTAGTTCACGTACCCGTTCAAGAGTGAGAGGCATTAAGATGCTCCCGACGGCACCGGTGCAGTACGCACGACCGGATGATTCCCATGCGGAGGGGACGCACCGCAAGCAGTGCACGCCTTTTCCGCGTGTTCGCGGCCTATCCTGAGAGCAAATGAGCTGGTTCTACTGTCCGGCCATTGTGAGCTCATGGAATATGGGGAGGACCAACAACGATGACCTTGCGCCTTCATGCCCAAAGACAGACAGCCACTGAAGGCTTGTTCAAGTACTTTGGCGCGCACAACATTGCCGGAGAATGCCGCGTTGCTACCAGCGATCTAGCGCCCATCTGGACCGCGCTCTTCTCGTTTCTGCGCTCACGACACTCGTGCGGTTACCGACATGGCTCGACCCACTATAATCACTCTGCCCTATGAGATCGTCTTGAGGATTTGCCATTGGATCTTCGAGTATCCGAGGTTTGCATGCCGATCGGGGCATCAATCGTTGGCCGCCTTCGCGGCAACCTGCAAGTCTCTCAGCGAACCCGCCCTGGATGCGCTTTGGGACACCATGGCGTCTCTAATTCCCCTGTTTTTGTGCACGCTTCCCAAGGGCCTATGCGTAGCGGTGGCTGCCGAAAATAACTGGCCTTACTCAGTCGTCAAGTACCGCTTGTTGAGTCCAGTGTCTCAGGTTCGGACAAGGAGGTTGATGTGTGTGTGCGCTACGTAGGAGTTCTCTCATCTCCCGGTCCTAGACGACTTCGCACGGTTTGCCACATATGCAAAACGCGTCAAGGAATTTTGCTTCAGCAGCAGAGTCTCGTGTTTCCCCGAGTACCAGATTTCACCGGATATGTGGACCAAAGCGCTTCGTCGTGGTCCCAGACCGCTCTTCGAACGCCTGCGGACGCTCATACGTGATGAGTACAGCAACGGCTTCCCCGGTCGTACGAGGATTGTCAGGGCCCTGTGTACCCTTCAGAACTCTTCTTCGGGGTGGGGTTGAAGGAAGCGAAACTCACTGGTGTGGTTTCCGACGGACATCGCCTCAACGACCTCGTCAGAGCACTGTCCCAGACCTCTCCGTACCTCGAGGTGTTGACACTATCACCTTGCGGCAGCAGTGTTCATAGTGGGCGGCTTTCTAGTCCTGCAACCGCACACCTCCGCCATCTTGTCGAGTTCAACGCGCTCTCCATACACGTTGCGCCCATGGCTTTGGCGGGTCTAGCGTCCCTTCCACGGCTTCGGATCCTCCGGCTTCACGTGGACCCGGATGGATACGACTGGGATGCCTTGCCTCACGGGCAGTGTCACGAGTTCTTCCCCGCACTCGCAGAGCTCACCCTCCACTATGCTTCCTTAGAATGGTACGTCGCCTTCCTGGACAAAATGCAGACCACTTCGCTCCAGACACTCTGCATGAGCGTTCACCCCAACAATGCGGCACCGGGTATCCTGCTTCAAGCCCTGTGCGCCTCCCTTGGCCGGCATCCATCCCACGGCACACTCGAAACGCTCCTCATTCAGATTGGCGAGATTCAACACATCGGCATGGCCACGAACCCAGAATTCCCTGCGGAAATCTATCGTCCCCAACACATCGCCCCCCTCCTTCCTCTTTCTTCGCTGCGCTCGCTCACCATCGTCGGAAATTGCAAGGTCATCCTCGACGATGCCATGCTGAACGCACTCTCGAGCGCGTGGCCCGGCCTCGAAACCCTCCAATTCTGCTGGCCGCCCAACGACCTCCGGAGCATCCGACTGCGCGGGGACACGGACTACCCGCAGGCGACGCTCGAAGGCGTGCACATGCTCGCGCAGGGCTGCCCGCGGCTGACGTCGCTCGCGCTCGCCGTCGACATGTGCTCCCTCCCCGACCCCGGGAGATGGTCGCGGCGGCCCGTCCCGCTGAGCGTGGACGATTCGCCCCCTCTCAAGACGTTCGACACCACGGGCTCCGTGGTGCGGGAGCAGGACGCAGTTTCCGTAGCCGCGTTTCTCTCGCTGGTGTTCCCGCGCGTGAAGACGCTACTGAGTCCCATGCAGACAGCCTGGCATGACGTCTTCGAGCCCTACAAGCGATTTGTGAAGATACGACAGCAAGAGAGGAGGGCCCGCCCTCAGAATCTGGGCGTATCCTCATCGCAGTAGGACGAACCACACCCGAGTGAGGACTGGGACGTGACCCGACTTACTGACTCGCTCTTCTCTGCGCGCGCTGAAGGCCGATTTTCCGTACATATCTGCTTGCGCGCCAGGATGATGACTCCAAGAGCGGACAGACGCTTGCCCGTTCGGGAGGTGCACCCACCAATCTGGTACAGGCGGTACCCACGCTCGATGATTGACAACGATCCCCGAGGCTGGACCGCGCATCGAGTGCGTGGTGTGCTACATGTGTCGCTGCAAACACCCCTGCTCCTTCCTCCCCTTCCCTACACACGCCGATGCGCAGCGATGTCCTATACGTTGCTCGCCTCCCTCGAGAGACACTCGTACACATCTGTTGGCTTCTGCGCAACGCAAACAACGGCCAGCCTCCTGTGAAACAGCCTGCCTTATCTACTTTGGCGACGACTTGTCATTTGCTGAGCGAGCCTGCTCTCGACATCCTCTGGCATACAATCGCGAGTCTCGTGCCGCTTCTCCTGCACACCCTTCCCGAGGACTTGTGCGCGACGGCTCCTATCGATAACAACGGCGCCAGCTGGCTCTCCTCGCAGCAAGTAGTACAGTAAGCATCAACTTGGCGCAGCACGCTGAACCCGAGGTGCAGGTGTTCCTCCGTGATCCCAGACCGCAAGACTTCAGGCGATTCTCAATCTACGCCCTACGTAGGCCGGACACCCATACTCATACAGCGGGCTCTACAGCCGTAGTGTACAGCGTGATGACCATGCACTCTCTTACTGGCCGCTACTACGTCGATCACCATGGCACTGTCTTGCCCTCGTGGTTGAAGAACTTCCCGGTGTCCGCGTGCGTGAGCGAGTTGATCACTTTCAGGACGCCCGCCACGCCCACGGACACCTCCAGCGCGGCGCCTTCTCCGCCCAGGTCTGCCGGGGGGAAGATGTGTGAGTATATGCGTGTCGGTCGAGGCGCTGGGCAGCGTACCTGTCTTGAGGTGTCCAGGACAGATGGAGACGACGGTGAGCTCCGGACGCGCCTTCGACTGCTTGTACGTCTACCGCCATGACCCATTCCATTATCAGCTCAATCACGTAGAACCCAGGAAATCAAAAAGCACGCACGAGCATGTTGAGCGCAGTCTTGGAGATGGAGTACGACGCGAAGACCGCGCCGAGGTCCGCGGCGATGCTGCCGAGCGTGCTCGAGACGTTCACGATCGTCTTCGCGGCGCTCTTCTCGACGAGCGGGAGGAGCGCCTGCGAGACGTGCGCGGGCCCGGCGACGTTCGTCGCGAAGGACGCGTGAAGGTCGTCGAGCGCCATCGAGAACGCGTCGTCGAACCCGCCGGGGTTCTGAGTGGCGCGGGGTTATTCCTCCTGTCCATTTAAGTTGAGAGAGTGAGGACTCACGATGCCGGCATTGTTGATGAGGTAGTCGATGCCTTTACCGTTGAGGATGGATTCGACCGCGCTGGGGGCGGCTTGCACGGACTGCCTGTCAGCGATGTCGAGCGTGATGACGTGCAGTCTCCCGCTCGCGGACGCGGAAAGGTCGTTGAGCGCGGCAGCTTTGGACGGGTTACGGGCGGCGGCGATAATGACGTTGGAGGGCGACACGAGGAGCTGTTTGGTGAGCTCGAGGCCGATACCCCTGTTTGCGCTGCGAGAAGTGAAAGAGGTTAGGCAGACTGAACGTCGGGAAACAGTGGCAGCGTCTCTTCACGCACCCGGTGATGAACCAGACTCGCTGCGTGTCGGACATGTTGGTCGATGTCGATGATGTCGAAGATGTACCGGTGGGGTTTCTGAATGAATCTGCACTCCATGGGACGCTGACCTTATATCCTCGGCCTGAGGTTGGGAGGATCCCCGCCATGTCGGAAACGCTCAGTCAGCGGAGCAAGCTGCTTTGTGATAACAGCTAATTCCGAGGGGCCAAGGCGGATGCATCGTTGATCGAGTCGTTGAGCAGCTGCGCATTGCCGCCTAGCCACGTACACAGCCGGCATGTGGGTATGGGGTCAAACATGTGGCACGAGAATGGCGAGAGAGACGCGTCCAAAGAGCGTTTTGGTGTACGATGCGTCGCCCGGGTATGCGACGCGTTTAACACGTGAGCGCGAGGAGGATCGAAGGGCGTCTAATTACCTTACGGCCTGCTCCTGTACCACCACCAACTGCTGATATCCTGACATCGTTCTACGCTTCACCAGACAGTCTCATCAAGCTCAAGTTAGACTTAATGAGATACCTCTGCTATCTAAGAATTTTCTGTCTCATCTCGAAGAACGCGGTGCCTGCGAAGATGCACGTCGCTCTGCACTCCGCCGGTCCCAGGCGTGAAGCTTTGAGCGTTTTGACAGTCCCCCATCGTCAGCCACGACCATGAAGCCGAATCAATGTTGCGGCTACGTGCGGGCTGTGGGCGGATCGGTAGGGTAAGGCCATATGTGACTTTGTAGGCCTGCCTGGCGCCTTGTACACAGGGCGAGCATAGATGCAGAGGGGCCTTGGGATTCATACGTAAGTCCTTTTCATTCAGAAGTGCCTGCGTTCTGGGCTCGTGCTATGCGCATGTTCTCGTTGTATCTTGTAATCCGCAGTGCTCACGATTGCGGCGTGATGTTCCAGCCTGGGAGTATGTGCAAGAGTCGCCCCGATCCAACCTCCTCTCACCTCAGCACATGCACTCGTCCATCGCCCGCCTGCCCCATCGGGCCCTCTCCCTCATCTGCGCTCTTCTCTTCAATCCGGCATATGATGGACCTGCAGACATCCCTCCAAGACAACCTGATCTGGCTGCTTTGGCGACAACTTGTCGCTGTCTCAGCGATTTAGCCCTCGATGTCCTTTGGCGGACAAGATCCACATTGGTGCCGCTCTTGCTATATACCCTGCCGGAAGACCTATGCGTAGCGCTTTCACTAGCGAAAACCGGCGCCAACCGCTTCTACGAGCATCAGGTGGTAGGTGCACGATCTAGCTCAAGTCGATTGGTGCAGCGAGATAGAGTAATTCTAATTCGCAGGTCTTTCTGCGCAATCCAACGGCGGAAGACTTCAAACGGTTCTCAATCTACGCCTCACGCGTCCGGGCGTTCTCATATAAAGGGACGCATCTATTCGACACGTACGACGTACACCCCGACGTGTGGACCACACTGCTACGATTCGGCCCCAAACCCCTGTTCCCGAACATACGGACGCTCGAGCACCGCGAAACAGAATATCGGACCCTCAGAGAACGCGATTATGAGCGCGGCCCTTTCTACCCTGCCGAAGTCCTACTAGGGCCGCGGCTGCAGGAGATACGCATCGATTACTGTGGCTGGCCCTCGGACGAACTTCGTCCGACCGAGCTCGTCCAAGCTATAACGCGCATCGCGCCGTCCGTGGAGATCCTTTGCCTCTTGGTTGCTCCCCGCGGCGGCCCTCTCACCGGCACCCTCGCAGAACACAGGCAGCCGGGTGTACTCCGTTGCCCCGAGACGAGACGACTCGGAGAACTCGTCGAATTCCGTGCCATGAGTGTTAACGTCATGCCCGCCGCCCTCACGGGCCTCGCGTCACTGCCTAGTTTGCAACGGCTGACCCTCCGCGCTCAGGCGACCGCGTACGACTGGGACGCTCTTCCTCACGGGCGCCGGCATGGGTCCAGCTTCTTCCCCGCGCTTGTGGAGCTTCTGCTGTATGAGACCCCATGCGAGTGGTGCGTCGCGTTTGTACGCTCCGTGACCTCTTCCTCGCTCCGCAAGCTCGAGCTCGGCGACTCGCGCTCAGATTCAGAAGGCCCGGTGTTCGAGATGCCCAGCATCGTCTTCGAGGCCCTCTGCGCTGCGCTTGCCACCCACCCGTCGCGCGACACGCTCGCAGAGCTCCGCATCGTAACGACCCAGTTGCGCCCCGATCGCGGCGACACGGCCGAGGTATACCAATCGCGACACATCGCGCCCCTCCTCGCACTGCCCGCGCTCGAGGTACTCATCGTCGACGGCCACTTCGAGGTCATCCTGGACGACACCACGCTCGAAGCGATGTCGCGCGCCTGGCCGCACATCCGCGTCATCCGGTTCGTCTGGCCGGAGGGCGAGGGGCTCGAACGCCAGACGCCCGCGGACGCGAGCTTCCCCAAGGCGACGCTCGCGGGCGTCCTGCCGCTCGTGCGCCGCTGCCCGCGCCTGACCGTCCTCCACATCGCGCTGGACATGCGCGTCGTCCCCAACCTCGACCGATGGCGGCGCTCCCCGGCGCACCTTGCGCCCGCCATCGTGGAGCTCGGAAGCAGGGGGTGCGTGTACCCCGCGGGGGCAGATGGCGAGCAGACGCTGGCTACGTTTTTGTCGGCGGTGTGTCCGCGGATGCGCCCGTTCGCGTCGGTGCGAGGCGTACGCGACCCGGCTCATTCGTCGGAGGCGAGGAGGCTGTTCAAGGCGTTGGTGAGGGTGCGTGAAGAGGCGAGGAACTGGGCGCTCAGCCATGGGAGGCGTCCTAAGCACCCCGACCACTGGGACGGACACCGCAACGTGGGCAATGGGGCGGAGTCGCGTGTAGCCTGAGAGTGTAGGGGTTGACGCGGAGGGCTTCCAGGATGAGTCGCGCGTCGTGCTGGATCGACGAGGTTGGTATGGGCAGGCTGCTGGTTACCTATCAAATTCTATCTTCCTCCGGTGAGTCGAGAGCGCTATCAAATGATCAAGTTGACGCGGCAGTCAGACCATGAGAGGAGACATAGAGGGCGACGAGTCCGACGCCTTGCGACCTCTCGAGCGCTCAGAGAACGTCGCGCGCTGCACGCAAGCGGCATGCTGCTTGTCGTGAACTGTCAGTGTCACCGTACCGGACGATGCCGACCGTGCTGGGAGACACACCGCAGAACAACGCCGAACGCCTCCTCTTCTCGTCCCCGCATTGAGGCCACGCAGCTTATACGGCCACGGCTCAATCCCACATCACCACTCAACCCAGCGAGATCGTCTGGAGGATCTGCCGTCTACTCCTCAAACAGCGCAAGTCCGGACGACGTTCGAGGCAGCGGGCGCTGGCCGCCCTCGCATCGTCAAAGCGTTATCTCGTGCCTCTCCCCATATTTGTTCTCGCCCAGTACTGTCCGCGCCTAACCTCGCTCTTGCTCGCCGTCGACATGCAATCCATCCCGGACTTCGCGTCATGATGGTCGCCCCCCGTGCCCCTCGACGTACACGACGCGCCTCCTCTGGAAACCTTCGACACCGCAGGATCCGTGTTCCGAGAGAGCGATGCGCTGCCTCTGGCCGCGTTCTTCTCGCTGGTCTTCCCGTGCCTGAGCGAGCTGCGGAGCCTCGTGAATACGACTTGGCCTGCAATGACAAACCTCTACTGGAGCTTTCTGCACATACGGCGGCAGGAGCGAGATCCCATCGTTGGGCATTGAAGTGGGCAGCGAGTCCAAGGGCCACGGCCCCATATTTCGTGGGCAGGCGGCGGGAATCACTCTGACTCGACCGTCAGTTCTTCTGGACTCGAAGCCTACTCACCGTGAGAAGGCTGATGTACTACGAGGTAGATGCTGGGCCCTCGTATGCGAGCGGCGATCCCTACATGTGTTGAAAGAGACACCTTGTGTCCAAATTGGTCTGCATTGTTGATAGGTGGGCGAGATCAGTGGTCACAGGCTGAAACACGCCTCGTTCGTTCAACAACGATGCCTACCAGCGTTGTACGGACGTCGTCTTCGCCTTGATGAAACATTTGGTGTTGTACGGACGTCTTCTTCGCCTTGTTGCACATTTGGACATTCGACAGATCATCGGGGCGTGTCGTGCTGCGCGCTACGTGGCGAATCTTTAACTCGTGGCACCAGTGCCAGTGACTTACTCTGCCAGCTTCCTCCCATACACCGATGATCACTCCTTGCGGCCCCTCACACATTCTCCGTTTATCCAACGAAACCCTGTCACGTATTTGCTGGCTTTCTCGCAACGAATATGATTACTACAATATCCCGAATCAACCGGCGCTAGCTGCTTTGGCTGTGACTTGCCGCTCCCTCAGTGGGCTTGCCCTCGACGTTCTGTGGCACACGATGGAGAGCGTCGTGCCTTTTCTGATATACACGCTCCCAGCGGACCTATGCGCCGCAGTCCCCATCGACAATCAGGGCTCCAGCTGCCTCCCAACTCGTCAGGTGGTAAGTGTACAGTAGGGCTCTTGCTAAGCGCGTGGAGTGCTGAGACCAGTCCGTAGGTGTTCCTTCGCGATCCGAATCCCGACGACTTCGGGCGTTTCTCACTCTACGCCAGCCGCGTTCGGGTATTCGCCCATCGCAGCGGTACACCAACCTTCGACGAGTACTACGTGCTCCCCGAGCTATGGAACAAGCTAATCCGCTTCGGCCCCAAACCGATCTTCCCGCGCATCTACAGACTCGTACATCATGTGTCAGAGCATCAGACCTTGGAGGAACGCGGAGACAGGAGAAGGCCATTCTATCCAGCGGACGCGCTGCTGGGGCCGAAGCTACAGGTCGTACACATCGGCTACTATGGCGGCTGGCCATCCGACCAGCACCGGCCAACCGAGTTCGTCAAAGCGATCGCCCGCTGGGCGCCACCGGCACTAGAGGAGCTGCACGTCGTCGCTGAGATAGGAAGTGTTCCGTCCACACTCAGCTACAACGATAGGGAGACTGCCTCTCTGTCTTGTCCGGAGATAGGACAGCTCCAGAACTTGGGGACGTTTGAGGCCTCCGGCGTGAACATTATGCCCGCCGCTCTTGCTGGCCTCGCGTCCCTGCCAAGGTTGCAGAAGCTCCTTCTCAGGGTACAGGCGTCCGCATACGACTGGGATGCATTGCCGAATCCGACCCAGGGAAGCTACTTCCCCGCGCTGGCCGACCTCCACCTGCGCGAGATCCCCTGCGAATGGTGCGTCGCATTCGTCAAAGCGGTGACCTCGCCGTCGATCCGGAGCTTTCAACTCGATTACCACTACCGAGGGGAGGTGCCTAGCATCCTCTTAGAAGCTCTTTGTGCCGCCCTAGCCGACCATCCGTCCTGCGGTACCCTGAAAGTGGTGGACATCAACACGGCGGGCTACAGCTGTTGCGCAGGGGAACAGGTCTACCAGTCAAAGCACATCGCCCCGCTCCTCTCCTTACGTGCACTCTACTCACTCGCGGTCAAGGGCAATTGTCAAATCATCGTGGATGACGCCATGCTCGATGCCATGTCGCGGGCCTGGCCCGGCATTACCGCAATCGAGTTCGCCTGGTTGGAGGACGAGGCGAGCCTGAGCACGTACCGGATCCGGAAGCCCGGGGACGCGAACTACCCCAAGGCTACCCTGGCCGGCATCCTGCCGCTCGTGCGTCGCTGCCCGGACCTCACTTCCCTCTATATCGCCCTCGACTTTCGCGTAATCCCCGATCTGGAAGGGGCACAGCACCCTCCCGTGCCCCTCTGGGGCCCCGCTATGCCTGCCTTGAGGTTTTTATGGGTCTATGGATCCGTGTTTCCCGACCCAGGGCCTAGCGCGGTGGCCGTTGTCATGTTCCTATCATTGGTGATTCCGCAGATTCAATTCTTTCCGCAACTCCGCGGCCTGGTGACCTTGGCGGGCATCGATCAGTTGTTTGAGATTTCGCTGAAGATACGGAGGCAGGAGAGGAGATGGGCCCTCCAGCATGGTCTGCGCCTCCGAGACCCTGCACAGGGCGAGGAAAGCGGAGCAGATGCAGGCATAGGTGCAGAGCCAGGGGTAGGAACGTAGAGTAATCGCAGCGAGGGAGGGCAGTGACGGAAGATCAGGTGTTCTTAAGAACTCGTAACTGATGCTGTATCGTGTATAGAGTGTCTGGAGGTATTCACGACTTATCCTCAGACCAAGATAGAAGGTGTCCCATAAATTACGATGGTTACCCCTGGATAGGTAGGGCAAGCGCACTGTAGATCAAAAATGGGGCGCAAGTTAGAGTTCGTCGTGCGACTGACGCCTTCCCTCGTGGCTCCCAGACTCCTTCAGTCTCTGCGCAAAGGCAGAAATCTCTGCGTCGTAGACCTCCCACTCCGGGATCTGCTTCGCCCGATCGAGCTTCGGTTCTTTCTGCAGGGATTGTTCAGTCATACGAGCAAGAGAACATAGGGAAGTACGGACCGTGAGTGGGTTCTGGCAAAGGTCGATCGTCTTCGCGCGGTCCAAGCGGTCTTTGCTGCCTGTGAACGCCGGAACCATCAGCGCGTACTCTAAGATCAAGGCAAAGACAACGTACACCACGTCTCGCACTGCGTGCCACAAAATTTGTCAGCGAGTTCTCCTCAGTGTTCTGGCGGTACTCACCCAAAGCCAGTCTTCGGGGAGAGAGTACTACGGGAACGAACGTGAGCTTCCAAGAATCATGATTGTAGCTGCAAGTCTTACAATTGGCACTTCACGCTGCAGATTGTTAGGCAAGTCTGATAGAGGCCGATTAGATTTGGCGCAAGTGCGGAAGACAACCATCTTACCCTGATCGAGGTTGGCCAGCGAGTTCGGGTCCGCGGATAGTTGCTGATAGTGTCCGCGCAGTATATCCTGGGAGTGAAGTTACATGTTGCCGTTACAAGTGCTTGTCCGGTGGAGGAGAGGACTTACACCTGCTGCGAGCTGCCAATAGTGACGTCAATAACACGCAAGCAAGGAAACAGGAGGGTGGACGTACCTGACGGAACCGCACGAGATCCACCACGTAGAGAGCACTGCACGGAGTTGAAGCAATTAAGAATCGACCCTTGGGGCGCTATGCTCACCTGATGTGGTATGGCATGCCACGAAGGAAGTCCTTCCAATAGCCCGTCTTCCAGAACCGGAACCCTTCGGTGTCGGGGTTGTCGTCGCCCATCGGCACATACCCGTAAGGGCGGCCCTTGAGGTCAAGATCCACGAGTTCCTTGAGGTCCGCGCGCACGATCTGGTCAGCGTCGACGAAGAGGACCTTCTTGAGGTCCATGGGGAAGAGGACGTCCAGGAAGAGGATCTTGTATGCCCAGATGATGCGCTGTTTCTCGGTCTGCTCGCGAAGCCAGGATGGCCACTTGTACGTGACCAACTCGTACTGGAAGCCGTACTCGGCCGCAAAATGCGGAAGGAATTCCTGGAGGAAGCGTCAGTCTATGCTATGTGGCGCAGACCAAGAAAGTCGCGTACCAGGAACGAAGGAGAGAGGAAGTTGTCAATGAACCAGAACTTGACGCTGCTCTTCGTGTGACGGAGGACACTGAGAATCATAATAGAAGCAAACCGCTGTATCAAGGAATCAGCTCAATACCGTAGGTAGGCAAGCAGGCCCAACGTACCTCGTAGAGGTGACCGGACGCGACAGTGAAGATATTGATCACAGCTTGTCCGTCGTCAACGGGTACAAGAGCCTTCTCCTCTTTCTTGCCGCCGAAGAGGGACGATACTCTGTGCACCACTTGTCAGAGACAGTTTTCCGAAAACGGAGGATCTCGTCACTCACTTCGATACAAGGTTATCGATCACGCCGGTATGCTCCTCCGGTGAACCGTTCTTAGTCCTCAGTACGTCCTCGTTTTCCATGCCAGGCCGCCTCGTCAAACGCGGATATAGCGTAACGCCCTCGAAGCTCGTCACAGTCACCACATCGCCCGCCTCCTCGACCCCGGGGCTGTTCCAGCCCTCGTTCCCGACGCTCTCCATCTCGAAGATCTCCCGCCCGCGTCCGGGGCGGATTTCTAGACGGTACACACCCGGCTTCGTGCGGAACTGCAGGTAGCCCAAATTCGCCATGACCAGCGTGTCCGCGATCGGCGTCGCGTCGCTCGTGACGAGCTGCATCTGGAGCCCGCGCGGCGGCGCGTTGGTCTCGGTCTCGCGCGCGTGGCCTTCGACGACGAGCGCGTCGAGGTCGAAGACGGCCTTGAGCCCGTGTGCGCGGTCCTGGGCGGAGAGGAGGCCGAGTTGGATGTTGTCAAGGTCGTAGACGGCCTCTTTGGGGCGGATGAGCCAGGATTGGGGCGCGTCCATAGCGAGGGTGTAGATCGGCTCCGTAGGGAGGTCCGTGAACTGGGTAGTAGCACGAATCTCGTTCCTGATGCAACGTGAGTTGGGGTGAATGAGAAAGCGCTCAGCGCACTCACCCATCCTCGTCAAATGCTAGTCTCGGCAGCAGGTTGTAACGATAGAAGCGTTTGAGGGGCATCTAGAAGTCGACGTCAGCACTATGGTGTAGGGCCTGCCATAGGTTCTCTTACCTCGGTATGCCTAGCCGGGTTGACATGAATCTCCATGTGCACCCCAGGCATCTCCGCCAACCACTACGAGACGCGCCACATTGTCAGATCACACGCATTCCATCCAACGCGAACCCTCCCTCACCTCGAGCAAGCTCGCCCACTTCTGCGCTTCCCCGCTCAGCGGGTTGATCAATACACCAATCTGGAACAGCGCCGTCTCCTCGTCTCCGATTTTGGATGCCCTATCGCGTAATCCGCGGCAGTCAGCACACGCAAAGTCTTCGACGCCACAAACGGATGGGAGCAGACGTACGTGTATGTCCCGCTGAGCCTTCCATAATTGCGGAGACGCGGACGCTGCGGCGCATTGAACAGACCCGCCTCGCTGGGGTCGGGCTGCTGGATCGAGGCGAGGATGGAGGACGCGATGGAGGTCATCTCTGCTGCATCTTCCCTGCTCCCACAAATCAGCAACCCGGCACCCGTGTCCAAGTCATTATCGACGAACCTGCTAGCATCGCGGGCGGGCTCGTAGACGGCGGCGAGCGCCTCCTGCACGGCCTGGACGCGCTTGTGGTGCTCGAAGGCCGCGAGCGTCGCGAAGTCCTCTGCGATGAAGTCCCCAGGGCGGATTGGGCCTACCACCTTTGACGACCCTTCAGCACAACTGATACATCAACGAGAAGCGGTGGGGGGCGTACCCGGCCGTTGACGATGATTGCGTGCTCTCCGGGCTTCAAGCCGAGCTGGCGCGCGACGAGGCGGCACGCGTCCGCGTACTTCTCGTACGTGTCGGCGCGCTCAGGCAGGTTCGCGAGTATGCTCTCCGCGCTGTCGGTGAGCGGCTGTTGTGTCGCGTCTTCGGCGGGGTTGTTTAGGCCGAGCAGTGAGAGGAGGCGCTCGGGGTTGAGGGTGGAGAGCGCGTCTGCGGTAATGAGCCGGGCGAGGATGGAGGAGGGAGCGCCAGACGTAGCGGGAGTGCTGGACGACTGGGACGAGGGCGTGTGGATGAAGGACAGGCGGCTCAGTGAGCCGGGAGTCTGCAGCGGGGGATGAGCATCTCGAGGAATGTGAACGATCAGGCTTAGGGGCTTACAATGGACTTCAAAGCCTCCCGGGCAAAGTCGCGGCCTTGCTCGCTATCGAAGTCTGCTACGACGTAGGTCGTGAGAGGGACCTGCTCCGACTCCGCTGCCACCGTCTCGCGGGTCAGTCACTGCAGCCCTCATCTGTGCGGGCGAGTGCAAGTGCGTGCTCACCAGGGTAAACGAGCGCGCCCGCAGAGCTGTTGAGGCCGTTCCGTTCGATGAGCTCCGGGAGGCTGTATATCCGCAGGCCGCCTGTCTTCTGTGTGGGGTGGATGTACATGTTGCGCCGCTTCGCTGTCGTGGGGAGGTCATAGAAGTACGTCGAGATCTGCGCAGCGTGTTCCTCCGTGAGCTCGTTCTTGTAGATCTATGGACAGAGTGAGCCGCGTATACAGGTCCAAGAATGTGGACAATACGGACCTTGTACTGCAGGTGCTGGAGCTGAGGCGTGAACTCCATCTGCAGCGACTGCAAGAAGTCCTACACCGCCGCACAATCAGCCTCTACATCCATACGCATCCCGGCCAAAAGCATAAAACGTACATCGTCCAGATCGAAGTGCTTCCCGTTGAAGAACGCATGTCCCTGCGGTGCCGTCGCCAGAGTCGCACCCAAGCGCGCTGCATACGCACGCGCGGCGTCCAAGTCACCCTCGCTTCCCGCCAAAACGGCGTCGAGATCCGTCTCGATGGTGTCCGGGAGCTCGTCCCGCGTCGCGAGGAGCTCTGCGAAGGCCGCGCGGACCTGCGGCCACACTACAGTCGGGCTGACTTGCTCCATGGGCGGGCCGCGCTGCGAGATCTATATAGCCCGTTCATCTCATCAGCACTATGTATGCCTACTTGCAGAGATCAGATACCCACCGAAAGGAGGAACGCGAGCGTGTCATCAGGGCCAACAACCTCGAGGAGGTAGTAGAACAGCCGGGCCATGCGCGCGCCGTCCTCGGTCTCGACGAGCGGGACGACGCCCCAGCGGAACGGGAGGCCACGCCGGATGAGCGAGTTCACCGTCCCGCCGAGGAAGTCGATCGTGCTCGCTTGCGAGAGGTCGGCTGCGAGGACGATGTTGAAGAGGTTGTACTTGACCGTCGGGAACTGCCCGGGGTACAGTTGGCGGAGGAGCTGTAGTGGTCGAGAAGGGTGAGTGCGCGTGTGCGTGGGCGGAGAATGTGACTTACGATTTTGAGGTTCCCGCCCCATCCGGCATACCTACAACTCGAGGTTTCAGACTGTATGCGTGCGCAATAAGGGAGAATCCTACCGCTCGTCGTTCTCGATGTCATTCAACCAACCGATCACCTCGCCACCTTCCGCGCGGTCGCTCGCGTCAAAGATCCCATCGAGCACGCCTCCGCTGGCCTGCGCCTGGGCGACCGTGCGGTGCGTCAGAAGCTCGATGGCTTGGGAGGGCGAGAGGCCGAGCGACATCAGCGACAGTATGACTCCGCGCTCTTTGCGGATCGCTTTCAGCAACCTACATGCGCATACAACCTCTCCTCAGCAAATGCTCGAGTAAAACCAATGTATGTGAGTTACCCGAAAGGATTCATGTCCTTGTCCTCGATCGACGCGCCGTTCAGCCACACCGCGTTCGCGCCGCCCGGCGCGCGCTGCTGGTTCTCCGCGACCTCGTTCAGCAGGCTCTGGTTAACCGTCACGCGACGCGCGAGCGCACCCGCGTAGCGCGGGAAGTTCTGCGCGAGTTGCTTCAGCGTGCGCAGGCGCTCCAGCGGCTCCTCCGCGTCATAGATGAGCTGTGTCGCTTGCAGGCCAATGTTGTGAAGCTCCGTTTCGGCGAGCGGGGCGGACACGTCGACTGCGTCATCTGCGGGGTACTGCTGCAGGCGCGTGATGACCACGTCTTCCTCCTCGTGCTGCTGGCTGGCGGGACCGTCTTCGTCGGGGCTTTCTCGGGCACCGCCGCTGTGCAGCCGGTCGTCTACCGAGAGGTAGTCCGTCTTCTTCAGGTCGAGCGCGACGCCGTACCCGGAGAGGTGAGTCCGGACGGCGGGGCTACGGTCTGTAGGAGAGATTGGGCGGAAGACATAGGCAACACGCGGAGACGGTGCGCGTACAGCAGCATATAAGTACGAGTGCAAGGCGCGGAAGTTGGGAGAATCCAGCGACGCGTAGAGGATGGCCGTGTGGGGAGGTACAGAGGCCACGCGCGCAGGGTCAGGCAAGACATGGTCGAAAGACAGTAATCTCGTTGCAGCGGGCGGTCTGGACAGAGTTAGGGCGCATCACAGGACGCAAAGAGAAAGCGGCACTTACGTCTGATTATCCGCGGCGCCCGGAGCATCTATGCTCGCGGTCTGTACGAGGTGGGCGAGCGTATCCACATCGCACACGACCTCCCCATACCAATCCACCCATGATCCGCATGAAGTCACGGCGCCGGTCCGCGCGGCATGGTGGTCATTGTAGTACTGGTAGAACGCCTCAAGCTTGGGGCTGGCAGAGTGTAGCGCGACGTGCATCTCCGCCGAGACGTACGCGCCGGGTTCGGCGAGATAGTCCAAGGCAAGCGCAGTCTCCAGAACATGGTGGTGGGCGTGCGCTGGTGAAGAGCGTTCAGCGGGGAGAGGAAAGACGGACGGGTCGGTGACGGCGTGGAGGAGGGGAAAGAAGGCATCGGGCTCTTCAATGGAGACCGCTTCTCTAGTACACACAAGCGTAAGCCAATGCAAGGAGTGGTTGAGTACGGCGGGTATGGCATTAAGACCTCGAAGAAGCGTCTGGCTTCTCGAACTCTAAGCAAGCATGAACAAGAACTTACATGCTCTCTAGGAGAATGGGAGCTGCAGGCCATGATGTGCGGAGGTCTACGTTGACAGAAGGCTTGCTAGCGAATGCGCAGAGGACGGGCCATGCGAGAGGCAGAAGAATGCTGAGCATGAAACGACAGCTGGAGTCTACGCGGAGCACCTAGATGTCCAGGAAGCGCAAGTGTCTGCAGTAAGTCTTGTTCGTAGCACAGTCTAAGACGGGATCAACAGCACAGGATGGTAAAAGGAGAAAGCAGCTGGTGGCAGTCCGAGCAAGCGATACTGTAGCTCGCTCTGAGGCCGCCGAGCCCGATGAGCGTGAGCGCAGCCGCTAGACGCCCGCCAGTGCCACGTCCTTCATCGCGCTCACGTGCCAAACGCGAATACACGCGACGCGTCGCCTCGCGCCTCCGCCTCCTCGTGTTCTTCTTCGAGTGCGTCCGCGAAGGATAGCTCGTGCGAGATAGCATCCGATCTATCAAGTCGCCCTTGCGCCTCCCCATCATATATCGAACGGCGCGGGGCACCCGGCACATGCAATCTCCAGCGCACTCATCTTTGTTTGCAGTCATCAGAGCTCTTTGATCCAAGCCCTACACACACTCTCGAGCGGGCATCATGTTCTGCAGGTGAAAGCAAGTCCGTCCATCTGCATAACCGCTTCCAGAGATCCTGGGAAGTTATCCGACCGTGCGGGGAAGGGGGCCCCGTGCCAGGAAATGACGATGAGTTGACTCCCGCTCATTGTATTAGGACATTACTGTTGCTCATTGCGGACAGACATACTATTCGCATGTTATTTACCTCGAATCATTCAGATCACGCTAGTCCTCCGCAACGTCCGTATCGCGTGCGGCTGGTTCCCCGTCCAGCTGGGGCTCCCGGAGACGCAGTCCATTCCGCAAAGCCCATCTCCTCTCCTGCCCCCGTATCTGCACCGCAGCCGTGAACAGCCTCCCCATCTCCTCCGATGAAGCGTCTTGACCAAACATCGGCAACGCGCGCATGCGCGGGAATACCAGCGACAAGAACGCAACCAGCGCCCGCGCCCCGTCCGGTCCCAGTGGAAACACAGACCCGCCCAGGCGCAGAAAGTCGATCGAGGGCGTACCGTGCCCCCACAGACACATAGGCGGGACCCGCGTCCTGTCAAAATCGGGGACCGTGCGCATATCGAGCGCGATATGAAGGGACCTGAGTGACATGCACCCACGCGCAAGCGGAAGGAGGCCCGCCAGCGTCGCCTTCGGGAAGTTCGCGTCCCCGGGCCCGCGGCGGCCGCCGTCCTGCGCCTCGCCGTCCGCCCACGCCCACGCGAACTCGATCGCGCCGATGTGCGGCCACGCGCGCGCCATCGCGGCGAGCAGCGCGTCGTCCAGCACGACCTGGCAGTTCCCGCTGACCGTGAGCGAGCGCAGCGCGGGCAGGGCGAGGAGCGGCGCGAGGTCCCGCGCGGCGTACACCTCCGCGCGCTCGCCGCGGAAGCAGTGGTGGAAGCCCGCGGTGGTGATGCTGAGCACCTGCAGCGTGCCGCGGGACGGGTGGCGGGCGAGCGCGGCGCAGACGGCGGCGAAGAGGGGCGCGGGCATGCGTGCGGGGCCTTCGTAGAGGTAGTCGAGGTGCAGCTTCCAGAGCGCGGACGACGTCACGCAGTGAAGGAAGGCGACACACCACTCGCACGCGGTCTCGTAGAGGTGCAGGTCCGCGAGCGCGGGGAAGAATCCGCCGGGCTGGCCCGGGACAGGGAGTGTGTCCCAGTCGTATGCGGACGCCTGTACGCGGAGGAGCAACCTCTGTAAGCGAGGCAGGGACGCGAGGCCAGCGAGCGCCGCGGGCATGACGTTCACGCTGTCGGCCTCAAACGCGACGAGGTTCTGCAGCAGCCCTATCTCGGGGCAGCACAGGAACGCAGTCTTCCTGAATTTGGAGATCGTCGAAGGGACGCCACCGACGGCAGCAAAGATGTGCAGCTCCTTGAGCGCCGGCGGCGACCAGTGCGCGAGCACTTTGACGAGCTCGCTCGGCCGGTACTGGTCGGAGGGCCAGCCGCCGTAGTCGATGTGCACGACCTGCATCTTCGGCCCCAAGAGTGCTTCGGATGGGTAGAACGGACCCCGGGCGTATCTGCGCTCCTCGAGGTTCCGGTAGTCCGCCTCGCGGTGTTCGAGCGTCTGGATGTTCGGGAACACTGGCGCGGGGCCGAAGCGGACGAGTGCGAGCCAGACGTCGGGAAGGATGTCGTACTTGTCGAAGGAGGAAGTGCCGCTGCGGTATGAGAATACCTTGACGCGACGGGCGTAGATCGAGAATCGCCTGAAGTCTTGCGGTCTAGGATCACGGAGGAACACCTGCACCCCGCTGTCAGCGTGCCATACATTGAGTGCGTAAAGTTGATGCTTACCACTTGCTGCGAGGAGAGCCAGCTGGCGCCGTTGTTATCGAGAGGAACCGTTGCGCACAAGTCCTCGGGAAGGGTGTGCAGGAGAAGCGGCACGAGACTCGCGATTGTATGCCAGAGGACGTCGAGAGCAGGATCGCTCAGCAAACGGCAAGTCGTCGCCAAAGCACATAGGGCAAGCTGTTTGACAGGAGGCTGGCCGTTGTTTTGGTTGCGGAGAAGCCAACAGATGTGTACGAGGGTCTCTCGAGGGAGGCGGGCAACATATAAGACATCACTGTGCATCGGCGTGTGTAGGGAAGGGGAGGACGGAGCAGAGGTGTTTGGGGCAATACATGCAGCACACCACGCACTCGACGCGCGGTGCAGCCTCGGGGATCGTTGTCAATCATCGAGCGTGGGTACTGCCTGTACCAGATTGGCGGGTGCATCTCCCGAACGGGAAGACGTCTGTACGCTCTTGATCATGCTGGCGTGCAAACAGATATGCACGGAAAATCGGCCTTCAGTGCGCGCAGAGAAGAGCGAGTCAGTAGGTCGGGTCACGTACCAGTCCTCACTCGAGCGCGATTCGTCCTACTGCGATGATGATGCACCCAGAGTCTGAGGACGGGCCCTCTCTTGCCGGCGTATCTTCACAAACCACTTGTAAAGCTCGAACACGTCACGCCAGGCCGTCTGCATGGGACTCCGTAGCGTCTTCACGCGCGGGAACACCAGCGAGAGAAACGCGGCTACGGACGCCGCGTCCTGCTCCCGAAACACGGAGCCCGTGGGGTCCAACGTCTTGAGAGGGGGCGAATCGTCCACGCTCAGCGGGACGGGCCACCGCGACCATCTCCCGGGATCGGGGAGGGAGCACATGTCGACGGCGAGCATGAGCGACGTCAGCCGCGGGCAGCCCTGCGCGAGCATGTGCACGCCTTCGAGCGTCGCCTGCGGGTAGTCCGTGTCCCCGCGCAGTCGGACGCTGGGGAGGTCGTTGGCCGGCCAGCAAAATTGGAGGGTTTCGAGGCTGGGCCACGCGCTCGAGAGTGCGTTCAGCATGGCATCGTCGAGGATGACCTTGCAATTTCCGACGATGGTGAGCAAGCGCAGCGAAGAAAGAGGAAGGAGGGGGGCGATGTGTTGGGGACGATAGATTTCCGCAGGGAATTCTGGGTTCGTGGCCATGCCGATGTGTTGAATCTCGCCAATCTGAATGAGGAGCGTTTCGAGTGTGCCGTGGGATGGATGCCGACCCAGAGAGGCGCAGAGGGCTTGAAGTAGGATACCCGGTGCCGCATTGTTGGGGTGAACGCTCATGCAGAGTGTCTGGAGCGACGTGGTCTGCATTTTGTCCAGGAAGGCGACGTACCATTCTAAGGAAGCATAGTGGAGGGTGAGCTCTGCGAGTGCGGGGAAGAAGTCGTGACATTGCCCGTGAGGCAAGGCATCCCAGTCGTATCCATCCGGGTCCACGTGTAGCCGGAGAATCCGAAGCCGTGGAAGGGACGCTAGACCCGCCAAAGCCATGGGCGCAACGTGTATGGAGAGCGCGTTGAACTCGATAAGATGGCGGAGGTGTGCGGTTGCAGGACTAGAAAGCTGCCCACTATGAACAACCCCGCCGCGGAGCGATAATGTCAGCGCCTCGAGGTACGGAGAGGTCTGAGACAGTGCTCTGACGAGGTCGTTGAGGCGATGTCCGTCGGAAACCACACCAGTGAGTTCCGCTTGCTTCAATACCACCCCGAAGAAGAGTTCTGAAGGGTACACAGGGCCCGGACACTTCTTGTACAACCGGGATAGGCCGTTGCTATGCTCGTCATGTTTGAGCGTCCGCAGGCGTTCGAAGAGCGGTCTGGGACCACGACGAAGCGCTTCGGTCCACATATCCGGAGAAATCTGGTACTCGGGGAAAGACGGTATTCTGCTGCTGAAGCTGAATATCTTGAGGCGTTTTGCGTATGTGGTAAACCGTGCGAAGTCGTCTAGGACCGGGAGACGAGAGAACTCCTACGAAACGCACGCTCATTAGCCTCCTTGTCCGATCCTGAGACACGGGACTCACCAAGCGGTACTGGACGACTGAGTAAGGTGGCATATTTTCGGCAGCCACCGCTACGCATAAGCCCTTAGGAAGCGTGCACAAGAACAGAGGAACTAGAGACGCCATAGTGTCCCAAAGCGCATCCAGGGCGGGTTCGCTGAGAGACCTGCAGGTCGCCGCGAAGGCGGCCAACGATTGATGCCCCGATCGGCATGCAAACCTCGGATACTCGAAGATCCAATGGCAAATCCTCAAGACGATCTCATAGGGCAGAGTGATTATAGTGGATCGAGCCATGTCAGTAACCGCACGAGTGTCGTGGACGCAGAAACGAGAAGAGCGCGGTCCAGATGGGCGCTAGATCGCTGGTAGCAACGCGGCATTCTCCGGCAATATCAGCTGTGCGCGCCAAAGTACTTGAACAAGTCTTCAGTGGCTGTCTGTCTTTGGGCATGAACGCGTAAGGTCATCGTTGTTGGTCCTCCCCAGATTCCATGAGCTCACAATGGCCGGACAGTCGAACCAGCTCAGGATGGGCCGCGAACGCGCCAAAGGCGTACACTGCTTGCGGTGCGTCCCCTCCGCATGGGAATCATCCGGTCGTGCGTACTGCACCGGTGCCGTCGGGAGCATCTTAATGCCTCTCACTCTTGAACGGGTACGTGAACCACCCATGTGTCCTCACACAGTGTATCTGTCAGACGTCTCTCAATGTGTCGAAGCCCTATCCTGTCGCCCATATGGTGCAGGCGTCAGGCTGTGGGATCAATATCCATAGGACATCCTGGCCGCACGGACAGTGGACTCGGATATAGCAGCGTCGATGTCAGCCAAGACGTAACGGCTTACACGACTTTCGATGGCGTAGTAAGCAACAGTCCAGATGACCCTAGCGGCTTGGCACAAAAGGCGTGCCAGCGCGCCACCACAGGAGCACACTACACTGACCCCCCAACCGGCTCCTTCACCACTACTTGCATCAACCATCTACCATGTTCGACACACAACAGGTGGTCTGGCTCGTTACGGGGTACGCTAACTTTGCCTCCTAGATGAAATCTGATGACGTCTGACTGACTTGTATCCGTAGGGCAAACCGAGGTATTGGCCTCGAGATTGTGAGGCAGCTTATAGCCTCCCCGTCCAACATCGTGATCGCAACCAGCCGTGACCCGTCGCGAGCATCTGCTCTCAAGACCCTCGCGGAGTCTCTCACAGGCCGGGTGCACGTCGTCGCTCTCGACCTCAACGACCGTCAGTCCGTCCAGGACTCCGTCAAGGCGGTCGCCTCGATCGTAGGTGACAAGGGTGTGGACTATCTCATCAACAATGCGGGTGTGGTAAGCGTCCTATGCGATGTGTCGCATTCGGTCATCCTTAATAGAAGTGACCTTCCTTATAGAACATAGGCGGCGACGACAAGGCGTTCACCATGGACCTCGACGTCATGAAGAAAGTGTACGAAACGAACGTAGTCGGCATCGCGCACGTCTCGCAGGCGTATCTCCCGCTCGTGGAGAAGAGCACGAAAAAAACGATCGTCAACATGTCGAGCATCCTCGGCAGCCTCGGGACCGAAGTCGGCGCTATCCATGCGTCGTACTCGATCACGAAGGCCGCGGTAAACATGCTGGTGCGTATGCATACTGCTTGGCTGAAGAGTGGGATCATTCGTGTTGTGCTCAAGCTGACCATTTCCCTGAATCTCTTCAGACGTATAAGCAGTCCAGAGCCCGTCCAGGCTTGATCGTCGTCTCCATGTGGCCCGGACACCTCAAAACCGGTGAGCAGAACGTCACTCGACCTGATGGTGTATACACTGAACATTGTCGTTCACAGACATGGGTGGTCCAGATGCGCCGACGGAGCTTTCCGAAGGCGTGGAGGGCACCTTAAAAGTGATCAAGTTGCTCACTCCGAAGGACTCCGGGAAGTTCCTCACGTACCTCGCGACGGAGCTGCCCTGGTAAACGGCGCATACGGTCGAGTCTCCGGTATCCAATAATTGTACGGTCTCTCCTCCTTGGTGTTCTGGAGGAATTTCATGGCATCTACTGCGATGCATACCAACTGGACTCGGGCGTATATGAACGCACAGATGTACCGCGTTCGGTCGATCTCGCCGCGCGACTCTGCATCACCATGACAGAACTGCGCCGTCGCATACTCGCGTTCCCGGGGCTACGGTTCACTTCGTGCCAACGATGACGCTCGCAAAGGCTAGTACATCACCGCGCTCGGAATGCAGAGCGCCCTACAGCGCGGAGAGGACTTGCTCTATTGCAGCCTTATGCGCAGAGTCCGCGTGCGCGACGCGGGCCCACGGGTGTGGACTCTTGGCCGCGCGCCTGCGCAGTAGTTGCGGCATGGTTTGCACGCGATTCATGTATTGCTCTGCTACGCGCCTGAGGAGGATCAGGATTTTGACGCGCGATTGCCCTCCGTTGCGTTCGTAGACGTAGAGTGCGCGTACGCATTCGGAGTCGACTTACAGGCATGCGAGCCCAATTTTCTCGTCCCGAGTTCTCACAATTGCAGCGGCGTCGGTGGGTTACGGTAGACGATTCGGGTTCAGTCGGGAAAACGGGGGCGAGTGTACGTGAGGAGAGACGAGAAAGGCCTGATAGCCGGGTAAGTACAAGGATACACCATAGAAGCCCCGAACACCGCGGTCCCACTTCCAAAGATACATATGCGAAGCTCACTTGCGCCCCTTGGCGTACTCGTTTGTCAGCAGCTCGGCTACCGCTTGCCATACGGAGGCCGTGGATTCAACGCGTTCCTGCATGCTTCGAAGCGCGGCTTTTCTCTTCTGTACACACGAGTGCCCCTCCGTCACTGCCGAACTACGAGGAAAGGGAGTAGACGTACCTGTCCCGGATAAGCTCGCAGTCCTTGGAGAGCCAGCAGGTATGCGCTGATCTCGTTCAGGAACTGTCCGTAGCGCATGGAGAACCAGTGTTGATTAGTTGAGATGAGACGTGAGCCGGCGAACGGATATACGCACCTGTCTCCTGATCTCCGCTAATGCGCTCAATTGCTTGTCCTGTTTGCCTAGATGCGTGATGAAGGCCTTCATCGTCCGATATGTCGACTGCCACTCCGCGGAGTCGAGCAGATTCGCAGCTTCTTGGGCATCTGTCAATCGACGCTGACATCTGGCAAGAGCTTGTCGCGTAGCTGGTCCAGGCGGGTTCTCAGGAGCCGCCACATCTTGTTGGCACTGCACGTGAGTACTCACCCTCGATCTGCCCCTCGAGCCCGCGATTGCTCTTGGTCTGCGTCGTTCTCTCCCCCTGCACGTCTAGAGGCCTATGGCTAAGGCTCCTCTTGCGGCGTTGGCCCTCTTCTGCCGAGCGTGTCGAGCCTGCGGCGGGTAGGGACAGGGGAAGCGATTTACTGCGACGGCTTAGCAGATCAGACAAGGAGCTGATCCTGCTTTCCTTGAGAACAGCCTCGCTCGCGGCTGCGTGCTACGACAGTGTGAGTCGAGGTCGAGGTATTTGAAGCAAACGTATGACCTGGCGGTTTAACCTGTATGTGTGATCAGGTGCGTGCTCGGCATGGTAAGAGATGTGTGCGGAAGCTGAGTACTTCTGTAACTCCGCTGTACAAGCGTCAACCTCTCGACTTGACCGTTGCACCTCGTCAGCAGCGGACGCGCGTCGCGCATCGACAGCCTGGCTCTGCTCCTGCCTGAGCCGTTCAGCTCGGGCCATAAGTTCTGCAAGTTCGGTGGGACGGTCGAAGTCATAGGCGGAGCTTTGCTAGATACGGAGTTGCCCCACAACGATGAGGTATCGATCTACATCGAGGGCTCAAACTACGTACCGTCTTCAGGGTGTCGAGTTCAGCGGCCATGACATCCGTATGCTCGTCGGCGATGCCCTGCTGAAGGGAGATATAGACTGATAATGTTATATTTGTACTGTGAATGCAGCGTCTGATACGTATGAGGTGACCGGCTGAACGAACCTCTCATCAACGAAGCGAGCTTCACGGCGGTATGCTCAGACTCCTCGACAACAGCAGCATAGTCCTGAAGACGTGATAGTTTGATTAGTGTCCGTTAGCACAAGCTAACCAGGGTGACTGGTACGAACCGCGCCCAGTGCAGCCCATCGGTCTGCATCCCTTCGAGAGGTGAATGTGTCGATATCGACCATGCTTGTGGTAAGTTGTTTGAGAGCCTTCTTGAGGTATCGCTCGGTAGCTATCAGCTTGCGCACGTCTTCGGCGCAGCTAACGACGAGGATATGCGAGTTTGACGCCATGTTGGAGTGAGGGACAACGGTGCAGGACGCGGGTTGGAACAGCCGCTCCGCAGTTGGGGAGTCCGTGCGGTAGGAGAAGCGCACACCCGTCAGACCGTGGAACTGCTCGAGTGGCCCTGTTGAATCCAAATGAGCACAGTGGCAATCGAGGCGTCCAAAGCGTCCGGGTGACCTAGCTTTTAACCTTCATTGATTTCGCACTCAGCTATGGCTGTTCTGGTGCGTTCTATCGCCCAGGAACTCGGATCGATGTGCTGTGCGTTGCGGTGCTGCCTGCTGCCGGTGATTCGCCCTGAATAGGGCTTATCTAAGTCTGCAAAGTCCCGCGCGACCTTGCAGAGTGGCCAGATACCCAGAGCAATACTTACATCAGAATCTACGTGTGGATATTACGGAAGGCCATGAGGGAGTCTTCGGACTTGGATCTGGAGAGTTGCCGAGCTGAGGCTCATGCTCGACGGGAGCAGTGAGCCATAACAGGGTCAAACAATTACACTGCCTCCCGCTGGTCTTGCGAGGCCGCAGCGCTATTACTGTAGCTCTGCATGTCTTGAAGTGACGACGAGTCGGACCGCCAGTCAAGACTCGTAGTAATGTGGTCCTAGGTTTGCAGGTGAGAACTCTTCGGAGACATTGGATGACTTCTAATCCGCGCCGACAGGTCGACTCGCCTCGAGGTGGTCTTGTGGCGCAATTGACCCATTGGCTCGGGCGTAGAAGATGGTCCCATGCCTGGCCAGACGTCCGAGTTTCTTCAAGCTTCAAGTTTATGCAGCACTGTCCGTAGCATACATTACATCCGTTCGTGTACCAAATGGACTTAGTTGCAATGTTATACGCGGGTGAGTCCCCTGCGAAACATAGTGGTATAATCTTTGAGGACGGGCCCGCACCGTCCGGAGCAAAATGCCCCCGTGGAGCCAGGCTTCCTAGTCACCGCAGGCTTATGTCCACCAGAGTTCACTTTGGAAGACAGCAGCAGGCACACATACAACCACGGCAGTCCACCCGGAGCGCGCATGCATCGCCTTTCGTCGTGGGACACCGACTGACCACTTTCTGTGCTATCAACGGGCACCATACGACCACTCATCGTCTCCACAAGCGCTTTAGAATACTCAAATAGAAGTGTGGTCCGGGCGGTGTCTACGGATGTGTCATTGCCGGGTTCCCCGGGGGCATTTCTGGGTGACCGACATCCAAGAGCTCTTTGCTTTCCGTTACCGCCGACTCGAGCTAATTCAATCTGCGGCGACAGCTGCTAAGTGTTCTCCCGATAAAGAGTCTGTACTAGAGCTTGCGAGCACCTCCCCGACTCGTCTCACGCACCCTTGCCCCCTTCGCCTCGCCCTCTGAGTGTAGCATGTCTTCCAAGACCATCGTTCTCCAGCCAAAGACGCACACCAAACCGGAACACTCGGAGCGCAAGCCAACGGGGGGGGTCGACTTCGCTGCGAAGACGCTATGGGCAGAAGTCGAGGCAGAGATGATAGCAGAGATCAAGCGCTTCAACGCGAATACCAAAGACGTTCGTTCTAGGTTCCAGCAGATACGCGGAGAGCTAGATGACTTTGTTCAAGAGGAGACGTTCAGTGAGTATACCACGAAGGCTCAGTTCATACCCCTGTGGGAAACACATTGTAAAGTACGTTGTCATACGTCTCAACCTCAAGACCTGCCCATCCCTTAGGAATGTTCTATCGTCCGACATGTAGACCTTCGAGGAGACGGTAGAGGCCAGCCGCCTCAACGCGCTCAGGGCCCGAATCATGATGAGGTGTAGGTTCCGTCTTGATTCATTGAAACACATATTGCCGCTGATGGCCTACGCTCAGTGTACAGTGAAGTCATCCTCTCCGATCTAGAGAGTAGGTACACGGACGAAGGGCTCTCCCATACCCAGACAGAACTCGCCAGGCTCATGATGGTACGACTTGGAGAACAGCGCCTCAAGGAATATGCGAAGATCACTCATGATGCGATATATGTGCACAGAAAGTCAACGAGAAGATAGATGGCGCGAAGGACGTGCAGAACCGTTTCCGACAGCTCGCCGCAGATCTGCGTCTCTTCTCCACTAGACTCGGGAAGACACTACATCGAATGGGGGCACGTATCAGCTCTGCTCTACAAGCTGCAAGAGATTCCTTGAAGGCCTTAGAGGAGGAACTCAAGAAGTATGTTGTTGCACTGCAGCGACCCAGCCTTGCTTGCTCCTACTAACTAATTCATTACTAGGTTGATGTCTCACGTACGAATATTCTTTGCTTGACATATCTCGACGCAGTATCAAATCGTTTGGCACAGAAGCATGCTCTCGGAATGGCTGCGCTCAAAAACGTGGCTACTGGTGCTGTGAACGTCGCTGCCACCGTCTTAACTCTTAGTCCCAACTTCTTGGGTCGAGCCGTGGTGCGCACATCGGATCGCTACTTTCCCAGTTGTGTATGTTTTTCTGATTACTGGGAGCATTCTAGGAGTCCCTTTCCGGCGCTGTGGGTAGCGGGTTTGATTACGTTGCGGCGCGGAAGAAAGCCTCCAGTACGTGGGCAGTCAGTTATGACGTTGACGCGAATTTCGCTGACATGCACTCGTGCACTTACAGACCTTAGAAAGAAGATACAAGAAAGCAAAACGCAGATCGGCGATCTAGCCAAGGAGCACGACTTGCTCGGGAAGTATGTTCTCCCCTTGAGCGAGTCTCGCCAGAAAGTAGGCGTTATGGCGGACAACATCGACGCCATGTCTGATGTCTGGCAAAGTGTGAGTTTGCTAGTGGGCGTGCGCCGTCCGCACACGATACGCACAGCGAGAGCTAATCACGTCGATCACTCCCAGCTCAAGGTGGACATGCAAGAGCTGTCCGAGAGATTGCTGAACATGACGCAGGGAGAAGCTACAGTGGGTCCTCCGAAGCGTAGTTTATTGTCAGTATATGCATACCCCGTTGTAGATCTTCTTCAAGACGAAGCTGGCGCCTGCCCGTGCGCTGTTCCAAAGCCTCGCGAAAGCCTTCGAGGCGTTCGACAAGGATAACCTGTCCTCCGCGGCGCGTCGCCGGGCTCATATGGCATCCGTAACGGGCCAGCTTCAAGCGCCCGTGCAGACGCTCAAACCACGCGAAAATCCTGATGGGTCTCCTGTCACCCCTCGCTCGCCCGCCTCTTGTATTTTGTAATTCTGTGGTATATCTGATTTACTTTGGAACTATTGCTGGGCGCATCTATTCATGGCACGTGCAAGACACCCACCGGGATTGCTGTGAAGGTCAGACCTGTTCAAGGATGTCAGGTCAGAAGAGGTGAGAGCGAGATGAGCAAAGCGAGGCGAGCCAGGAGGTGTTCTGGTGATGACTGGTGTTATGACTGGTGTTGTTTTGACCAAGAGGTACAAAACACGTGGGCAACAGGAGGATGTGCGTGTTGTTGGCGGTGGATAAGCACCAATACCACGTACTAGTGGTCCGATTCAACGAGCACTAACAAAGTCTACAGTGTACAGTGCGCAAACAAGTCTCGAGCCTGTATAAGTACACCACAAATGTCTGTGTTGCTACCAAAAGTGTCCCTTGTATCTAGAGTGTCCATTACATACTGAGAATGTGTAACGACCCACGCCCGGGTCATTACGGGTAGTACGGCCCAGCGGTAGTAGCGCTGGGCCCGACCTCGGTTAGATACCGCTTGTACGTAGATAGACGCATACGGTGCGTGGTCATTCGGAAACTGCACGCCTGGTGAGGGCAGCCTTTCCAACTGCCCATCGGGGACGTCGGGGAACCCGCGGGCTCACGCAGTACTCGTCGGGCGGGAGGGGAGTCTTCGCGGTAAGGAATCGCAGCTCACGCAGTTCGAATACGCAGGAGTTGATATCTGAAGGGGTAAGGGAATCTGAATTGCCGGCGAAGCCCATCGATGCCGCGGGGCCTCTTGGCTCAGACTAACCCGACCGCAGCAATTCGCCCGAGCAGGCTCCCATGGATCATCGGGAATCCTCTTCCGGCTTGGCATAGGGCGGAGGGTTCGGTTCGGGCCCCCTGCCCCCGGTTCGGGTCCTTTCGGACCCGCGGGGTGGGTTGGCAGGCAACATACTGACTGCCCTTGTTTGCTCGCTGGGGTCGGGCGATTCGGTGAAGGCTGGAGGCTGGTACCGCTGGTCGGTAACGTCGGGGGTGTTGGAACCGTCGGGCCCTCTGTGCGTGGTCGTTTGCTCGACTTTGCGCGGGCGGGAGGTGGCTCTGGTCAGTGCGCATCACCGCATCTCCTCAGGTTCTCGCCATGTTGGCCTTGTGACACCTCACGATAACTGCCACGTCACCTCACACACAACCTTTAGCTAGGGCACCCCACCTCTAACCTCCTCCTGCCTCGCTCCACTCGCAAAAAGTCGCCTACACCTTGTGGAATCTTGCGACAGCCTTGCCCTACAAAGGCTCTCGGCCTTCCACGTTGGCAGTTGGGTGTGTTAGGTGTCATTTAGGAGCATCAGTGGCTGCAAGATCGAGGCTGTGACCTTGCAGCATCCAGGCCTGCAACACTGCAACACAGCATCCCACTATCACGGGATCACGGGACCGCACCCACCCTTCGCACCTTGAATCCGCGAGCGCCCGGAACCAAGCTCGCGATAACCGGAAGCTCCCTACTCTCCTACTCTCTACTCTCCTCTGCGGGTCCCTCCAGCGAGGTGGAATGCATCCGTGGGAGGAGGCAGGCAAGCTCACGAGAAGGACCAAGGACCACCAAGCCCATGGGGTGACCGCAAGTGCAGCCGCAAGTACCACGTGTCCGTACCGCGAGTCCACAAAAAAAGAATCGGGCCTAGCGGAGCCCTGGGCGCATCATCTCCCCCCCCACTGAAATCCTGACTGTCCTCAGTCGGCATCAATGATATTGCTAATA
Source organism: Trametes sp. AH28-2 (assembly GCA_001304625.1). Lineage (NCBI taxonomy): Eukaryota > Fungi > Basidiomycota > Agaricomycetes > Polyporales > Polyporaceae > Trametes > Trametes sp. AH28-2. Next base: position 408,287 of record KQ464096.1, read on the forward strand.
AAAGGATTTAAGGGCTTAAGGGCATTCGCGCGAGGGGAGTGCACCCCAACCTCGCCATGCCCGCTGTTGACTTACACAACCTCTCCTTACTCAACCTCTCCGGCGTCAAGGAAGAGAAGGAAGAGCTCAACAGGCGCCCTCATGTTATGTACGCTGCACTCGGGACACAGCTGGACATTGTGTTCGCAGTCTCGACGCTTGTGCAGTTCACGCATAAGCCTGGGCAGCCTCACTGGGACGCCGTCAAGCGTATCTTTCGCTATCTGCTCGGCACGCGCACGCTAATGATAGTCTGGACGGTGCGGGTCATCAAAGACAAGTGAGAGGGCGCAAGTCCGTCGGGTAGCAGCTAGAGAAGCGGTGTAGAATATAGCAGTGTAGTCGCCTAGATAATCCCAGAACTACCCAAACCCCAAACACACAGCGACTAGCTGAGTGCTCGAGCGCGAGAGCGAAGGAGAACAGAGGCGAAACATGAGAGGTCGACGCGCGCACGCAGTCGCGAGTCGAGATGAAGGGAAACACAAGAGAGGCAAGGCGAGAGCGTGGGCTCAAGAGGTCGAACTCGCCGCGGAATTAAGAGGGGAAAGTGGACGTATATTGCCAAGCGTGCAACGACGAGTATATATACATAAAGGCGCATAAAGGCGTTGGTACAGAAAGAGCCCGCAGAAGAGGGGGGCGCATTGGTGTCAGGGTGCAAGCGCGGATGTGCAGTAGATTGAGTGAGCGAGAGGCGGACGCAGTCATGTGAGAGGCGCGCGCGTCGAGCTACTAAACGGAGACTACCCGCACGTCGAGCCCATCGGTGACACAATGCTCTGCAGCGCTGAGTGCGCAAGCTGACTAACTAGGGGATTCAGATCGATACAAGCTGTAAGCAAAACATGGAAGAGATGGAATAGGAAACCGAGCCAGTACCGAGCCAGTGAGATGGCGGGCGTTGAGCTCGACAAGCGAGTCGTCGGACCGCGTAGCCCCGCGGGCTGCGCATCAACGCTCTCGCTGATCTATGGCGGTGAAAAGCGCGAACTCGAAGGTTTCGAAGGTTTCGTTGATGTGGACGGCGCCACGCAGGAGCACCATCGTGCAATCACTGGCACCCGCAATCACCGGGTACGTCTTCCTGGTCTTCCTGGTAGACGGTGATACTCCGAAACAACACCCAATCACCAAGTTGGAAGGCCGAGAGCCTTTGTAGGGCGAGGCCGTCACGAGGTCCTGCGAGGCGTAGGGGAACTTGTCGCGAAGGGAGCAAGGCAGGAGGAGGTTAGAGGCGGGGTGCCCTAGCTAGAGGAAGTGCGCAGGGTGACATGGCAAGACTCGCAAGGAGTGGCGAGACGGCTTTGACGAGAATCCGCGGGGATGCGGGAGTCGCGGGATATCGCGGAGGGAATTTGCGGGGACGCAGAACACAGGACGCAGACGCAGTTCGCTATAAGTCGCAGAGTATCTCGCGGGCGCAGTGAAAGCTCAGAGTTGAGATCCTGAGAAGGGGGAAGGGGGAATCTGCATTGCCCGGCGCTTTGCCGTGTATTTTACAGGCCGATGACGCGCCCAGGGCCCCGCTAGGCCCCGATTCTTCGCTCTCGCGGGCCCGCGGTACGCGCGATTCCACTCGCGGTGCACGCTACTCGACTCGCGGCCTCTCTAGGGCCAGCCAGCTACCTCTCGCGAGCTCGCGCTCGACTCGCGGGTTTGCGCCCCTCGCGGAAGGACCTGTGCAGGACGTTGGACGGATCTCCGGTTATCGCGGGCCCGGTCCGGGCGCTCGCGGGCTCAGGACGCCGGGAGCGCGGTCCCGTGATAGTGGGACCCGCGTCGCGGGTCTAGGCGCTGCGCGGTCGCGGCCTCGCCGTCGCGGACTTTCTGTTTTATTTATTGATGGACTTAGCTACGGACTCGGCCTGTAAAATACACGGCACAGCGCCGGGCAATGCAGATTCCCCCTTCCCCCTTCTCAGGATCTCAACTCTGAGCTTTCACTGCGCCCGCGAGATACTCTGCGACTTATAGCGAACTGCGTCTGCGTCCTGTGTTCTGCGTCCCCGCAAATTCCCTCCGCGATATCCCGCGACTCCCGCATCCCCGCGGATTCTCGTCAAAGCCGTCTCGCCACTCCTTGCGAGTCTTGCCATGTCACCCTGCGCACTTCCTCTAGCTAGGGCACCCCGCCTCTAACCTCCTCCTGCCTTGCTCCCTTCGCGACAAGTTCCCCTACGCCTCGCAGGACCTCGTGACGGCCTCGCCCTACAAAGGCTCTCGGCCTTCCAACTTGGTGATTGGGTGTTGTTTCGGAGTATCACCGTCTACCAGGAAGACCAGGAAGACGTACCCGGTGATTGCGGGTGCCAGTGATTGCACGATGGTGCTCCTGCGTGGCGCCGTCCACATCAACGAAACCTTCGAAACCTTCGAGTTCGCGCTTTTCACCGCCATAGATCAGCGAGAGCGTTGATGCGCAGCCCGCGGGGCTACGCGGTCCGACGACTCGCTTGTCGAGCTCAACGCCCGCCATCTCACTGGCTCGGTACTGGCTCGGTTTCCTATTCCATCTCTTCCATGTTTTGCTTACAGCTTGTATCGATCTGAATCCCCTAGTTAGTCAGCTTGCGCACTCAGCGCTGCAGAGCATTGTGTCACCGATGGGCTCGACGTGCGGGTAGTCTCCGTTTAGTAGCTCGACGCGCGCGCCTCTCACATGACTGCGTCCGCCTCTCGCTCACTCAATCTACTGCACATCCGCGCTTGCACCCTGACACCAATGCGCCCCCCTCTTCTGCGGGCTCTTTCTGTACCAACGCCTTTATGCGCCTTTATGTATATATACTCGTCGTTGCACGCTTGGCAATATACGTCCACTTTCCCCTCTTAATTCCGCGGCGAGTTCGACCTCTTGAGCCCACGCTCTCGCCTTGCCTCTCTTGTGTTTCCCTTCATCTCGACTCGCGACTGCGTGCGCGCGTCGACCTCTCATGTTTCGCCTCTGTTCTCCTTCGCTCTCGCGCTCGAGCACTCAGCTAGTCGCTGTGTGTTTGGGGTTTGGGTAGTTCTGGGATTATCTAGGCGACTACACACGAGATCGTGTTTGTCTTGAAGGCTCCTGTCTTGTTCGCTTTTATTCGTCTTATACTGTCTTTCTCGTACTGTACTTATATGCGCAGTCCGCGCTCGCTCACCTCAGTCATGCGAATACAGACTGAGGTGAGTATTACCATATGACTTCTTACTTGATTAGCTTACTGATTAGCACCATAGTTTATCACTCTATAGGTGCATAGGCTTGTATTATAGTGCGGCAAGTACAGACTGATAAAATCTCTTACATTTCCCGCACAGTGCGGTATACATCTGCAAGATGCAGGGTGTTGTGGTAGAGAAGGGTACACACTTCCAAGCCAAGGACTCAGCAGTGCCAAATCTGAGTCTGGTTCCGGTAAGCGGAGTCCAAATGGCATAGAATAGTGTGCAGTGTGGGCGCTACACCAAATTGGCCCTTCCTGTGGCTGCAGCCATCTATACTACATCTCTACTGCCTGGCCTTCCTGGCCTGCCTGGCCTCGTCGCGTGTGGAACTGCACTCATGGAGGGAGAGCATCAGGTGGAGAGGAGGAAAAATCAGTATAAACCACGGCGTGCGTCCTTGTCAATGCTTTCATCTGCAACCTCGAAAATGTTAATTCTGCAACAGCTCCGGATGCAATCCTCAAGCCGCTTGTCCGGTTTTACTACTCGCTGGGCCTCTCAGACAACCACATAGCATCGTCGGCTGCCAAGCACTTTGATACAAACAAGTATGGCTTGAGGTGCGTTGCGTGCGCAAACATCCTTTCATTATGTCCTGGTTCACCAAACCAATGCCACTGCGTCAAACAAAGTGCGACCACCGTCAAGCGGGTGCGCAAGGAATGGGACCTTCTCAAAGCACGGAAGCAAGCACACACCCTGGAGAGCATAGAACCCTATCTCATCGCACTGAAGGCACGCTATCCTAATCGTGGTTCAACTACGCTATGGCAGTCGCTGCGGCTGACATATTCAGTATTCGCACCACGGTACCTGTCATCCAACTTGCACTCCCTGAAGACATCTTGCTTATGATTATCTGTGCTACATAGATCATTGGTTAACGAGTGGCTGAGGCAGAACGAGCCAGAAGCCGTACAGGCACGCAAACGTCGCAAGTTCAAGCGTCACCGCTTTTGGACTGCTGGTTTGAACGACTTCTGGGCTTGCGACCAGCATGATAAGTGGCGCCGTTTTGGCCTCTACTTGCACCTCGGCACGGAGCCAACTGCCGGCGAGATCAAGTGGCTCAGGATTTGGTGGACGAACTCAAATCCCAAGCTCATCACCGGGTTCTACCTTGACGCCGTGCGGAAAGCTGGAGGTACCGTTGCACACTGTCTGCGACTGTAACGATCAATTACTCAATATCATGTCATATAGCCATCCCTTTGATCACGCAGAGCGACCCTGGGTCAGAGAACTTTGGCATCGCCAACGCACACACATTCATGCGGCATCGACTCGATCCATCCCTGGCGCACACCCTCCAGCATCGTTGGATGCGTAAACACATGAACATCAAGCCCGAAATCATGTGGTCAATTCTCAACCGCGACTGGAAGCCGGGTTTTGAGGCGACGCTGCAGCTTGGGCTCGACAACGGGTGGTACAACCCCGACAATCCTCTCGAGTTGTAAGTTGCAATCTGTGATATACTGGTGTTTGGCTCGAGCTAATATTCCCGGCAAGGCTCGTATTTCGGTGGCTTGCAGTCCCCTGGCTGCAGGCTGAGCTTGATGCGTGGGCTGCTCAGTTCAACATGACACCTCGTCGCGCCAATCGGCGCAAGGTCCTGCCGCAAGGGATCCCCATGTTGATCTCGCAAAGCCCTGCCGAGTACGGTGTTCTCGACTTCAAGGTGAGTTCTCTACCTTCCTAGACCATTCCTAGACGATCGGTACCCTATTCTCCATGCTAATGTCTCTACTAGATCCCAGTACCTGAGACCCTTGTCGACGAGGTTGAAGCAGAATGGGCACCTCGGACGCACCCTGTCTTCGAACTAGTTCCTGACGCATTTCGTGACAAGGCGTTGGAGCTTTTTGCAGACATGGGTGCCCCTGCACTCTCACAGGAGAACTTCTGGGTTGCATACCTATCTCTGCTGGAGCGCTTCCTGCGCTACCAGGAGGATCATCCAGATAACGTCTCCTTGCAGGCCGACGCCCTGGCATCACACTGCGCTTCGCAGGGGGAGTTGGCAGAGGAGGATATTGACCTACTCCCTGGGCTGCAGGAGTATCGCGAAGGTGATCGCCTTGTAGGTATGGGAGAGGTACATGCAGCTCAACAACCGCAGCCTCTTGCCGCGGAGGATGGGGGTATAGTCGGCTATGCACAGTTCACCTCAGACGAAGAAGAATTGGACGCTGGGGATCCTGGTCTTTTATAGCCTGTATTAGCTCTTCATATTATGAAAACACGCACTCCTCAATATGTGAAGGAGATCCTGAGAGTGTGTCTGTCTGTGTGTCTGTGATTGCAGCTTAGGCTTAGTGTTTGCTCGCCGCATGGGCGCTTGTTGTCACGCTCAGCCAACCATTTTGAACTACTCATTTGAGGATGAGTCGCTCACAAAGTTGGCTCAAATCTTGTCAGTGGGTATTTCATACTATAATCATTGAAATAGTGCATGCTACTTGTCTTAGTAATCTCCGCCCTGCCTGCCCTGTGGGAAGACATGGAATCAGGTCCTGCGCTCCAACGCGCCATAAGCGCCCATGCACCGCCGACCTGGGCATATGTCCATTAACTGAGGTTTTCTTGCAATCGTGCATTCCAATGCTTGGCATACTGCTGTTAGGCCCAAATTTGTACTGTACAGAGTGTATAAAACATCATGTGAAAGCAATCCCAAAACACAGTTCGCGCTGCCATGGGCGCCTAAACCAGGTAGGCGGCACCGCACCCATATGTCTTGTAGAGGGCGACACTTCAAGTAGAGTTGCAACATTTTACCTGTTTATAGATCATTTGCATAGATAGTATCAGTTTTTCCCCTCAGTTGACCTTAGCAATCTCCGCCCCGCCAGTTTTGGGCCGAAGTAACCCGCACCTATGGGCGCTTATTGTGGCGTTCATCGCATAGGTGCAGTCTTCCCAGGTATATGCTTGACACAGTTCGCACTTTCAGGCATACATGTATCATACACACATTGTGACATATTTTTGCGCAGCATAAGGAACAAACATTTGCTAGTCTAGTTTGATGAAATGAATAGACTCTCCTCCGCCGCTCTACCCTTACCCTTGTCTGGCACCCCTGCGGCGCCGCTCTCCTCCACCTCCCCTTCCTCCACCTCATCCTCCTGCTGCTCCGCAGTCTTTGGAAGCTCGAAGGTCAAGTCGTAGAATTTGCAGAAACTGGAGCAGATATGCTCGGTCTCGAAAGCGAGGAATGCCTCCGGGAGATTGCCACTGCCGAAGAGGGCATTCCCGCCGAGGTTGCTAGCAGACAAGTGTCAGCACACTACGGGTTGAAAGTAATGAGCACATACGGTGAGGTCATGATCTGTGGATCAGAAAGCAAGGTGTCCCCGCCTGTAGCGCGATATCGTCAGCTGGGAATCGAAGCCAAGGATCAACTCGGACACCGTCGCTTACCCTGGAAGTCCGAAATGTAGGCAAGACCTCCAGTCTGCAGCCATTGAACATGTTGGCAGAAGACGAGGAAGTCGGCAATGTGCAGACGAGCCGCCGTGGTGAGCGCCGAGACGAGAGGCCTCGCCGAGTTGTTGTTGATGTACTTGCGCCATTTGCCGTCGTGAATGGGATCAATGTACTCTTCGATCATGAAGACCTTCCGGTCCATGGCTTGTTCAGCGACAGCTTCATGCCCACGATTGGCAGCCAAGGCTTCGAGTCCCAGTGCAACACGTACATAGCGCAGCTCTGGGACCCGAAGCGGACACTTCTTTCCCATCTCCTCCTCCGCGCTCCGCATGAAGTGATAGACAAGGTCCATCAGAGCGGAAGCCCACTGCAGGCAGATGATGTCACGTCCAAGGAGTCGAATCTGCTTCTCACTTGGGAGGATGATAACAGGTGTGTCGGTTCGAAGGCCCCCGTTCGCTGGCCCAGACTCCGCAACAGCGTCAACATCGATGATGACGTTGTTCGTCGCTCGGAAGCATTGCTTGATGGAGACCTTGGCGTTTTGAAAGCCGGGAACGATGGGTCTACTCAGTGCATACAACGCCTGCTTGAATGCGCCACGCATGGGTTTGCTAGTCGGGTTGTAGATAAGGGTGACGTCGATTGGGACAATCCCATGGCTCCATGGCTTGCCGTCTGCTAAACCGTTATATGAACGAGCTGTCTAGGAGCGAGAAGCACATACAGCATACCTTCCAAGATGAGTTGCTCGAAGGGAACAACGGGACAGACCTGAACACTGAAGTTCACCTCGATGGTGTGCACTGAAAGAGAGTGCGATTAGGACTACACTGAGGATCAAATCGAAAGTCAGACAACGTACGGAATGAAATGGCCGCCGGCATCGATGGTCCGCTCTGTGCCTTCAGTGCTGTCCTGATCTTGTTCCGGGACACTGACAGCGACATATTGCGACTGGATGATGAGAGGAGTAGTGTCTTTGCCGGCCTCTGATGCAAAGTAAGCATGGTTAAATGTTGAGCATTCTTAGGCGCACCTCGGCTTGAGCAGCAGCGCTTCTGCTCGCTCTAAATGTCGTCGACGGTCGGCCTTGGTGTATCGCTTTAGCGGGAGGCATCTCTAATTCCCTGTCTACTGCATCGTCCGCTGAGAACAGGAGATCATAGATCAGTACATCGCTCACTGGAGCTGTAGAAGTGCGAAACGGGTTTGCTGACACTGACCTTGGATGCGTCTCACACTTGCACAACTTGCCGCTGATTTTGATACTACCTGTGCGACCTGATACAATATTGAGTGACTGTGCATCCGAGTCGCCAGCGAGGAATAGGAAGTATTAGGCTGCATACCTGTGCCACTGCATCACCCAGACGTGCTTGTCCTCGTCCACTGGAATGTCGATGTGCCTGGTTGCTGCTGTCATCATCGGAGTCGGAATCAAGAGGCTGAGCAATCTGAGCGTTAGTATGGGTTTGGGGAAGTGCCAACAGTTTGGTACATACAAATCCGTCTTCGAAGCGCTCCTTGCGCCGTAGAACCTTGTGGTAGGCATTTGGGGGCATCTCGAGATACATGTCGATCGAGGCATTCTTTTTGAGGACAGGTTGCTTGTTGCGTCCGGCCGCACCCTTGTCCGTTGTCACAAAGGGAAGGATGGCGTCGACATCTTCCTGTTCCAGGAGCGGGATGATCTGAATCCACGTCTTCGTCCGGAGATTGCACTCATCGAACGGCAGTGTAGCATTGTGCGACCACTCCGTGAAACCGGGAAGGAGGGCAGCAGCAACGAGCGCCTTGAGTTGGGCAGCACCGACATGGGCAGGGACATTTGGGATGGAGTTACGTATGTTCTATGCCGCTTATGTCAGACAGCATCTCAATCGTGTCAAAATCAAAACGCACTGATATTTGAGTGACTGCCCTCCTCCCTTCTAACTGGACAACCATGGACGCCTTCACTGTGACCAATTGCGACGATGCTCCCCCGCCTTGGTATGCAGAACGTTGAAGAAGTGTTCTGACAGTAGCGTACAGCTCGTGGACGCCAGCTGCGTAGCCATACGAGCGTTGTTTGGTGGGTTTGAGAAAGTCTGCGAGCTCGTTGAGCCTTGTCAAACCAGGAACCGCCCCAGCGGGCAGGGCAGGATTGCAGTGACTGGGAGCAGGGCGCGCTGGAACGGCGGGTGGAGGCATGCCTTGGTAGGGAGCTAGTGATTGTGCACGGCCCACGGCCACCACGGGCATTGAGTTCTCTTCATAATATATAAGTATCAGTACAACTGGATACCACAAGAATGTGCGTACCTCCTCGCTGTCCTGCTGCAATACCCTGATGGATCTGGCCTTTGGACGGTACCACTTGAGACGCTGCAGCTGTGCGGCGGCTCTGAGGTCTTCCGTCTTCTCATAAAACCATACTTTTGAGACGTACCCGCTCGACTCATACTTTTGGCGTTATAGTATGCTTCGCAGTCTTTGCACAAGTATTTGCCGTCAACGCCAGGCCTACTCGATGCCATCCAGCGCAAAGGACCTTGATCCTTCAGATGTTGTCGAGTGCACCTTTTGTATTCGCATCGTTTGGCCTCCTGTGATGTCCATAGGCCTACGGGAGGTGGTGCCGGTGCCATCGTCGGAGTGATAACCAGTAGAAAGAGAGTAAGGTAATTAGGAGCGAGTGGTAGACCGTAGGATATGAATGAGGCCCCAGTAGATTATGAGCGCATAGGTTATGAGCTTTTAGAATGGTGATGAGTGCCAGGGCACTGCGAGCACGATGAAAACAAATCTCACTTCGCAGCGAGCATGCTGTGGCTGTGGCTGTGGTGCTTGCCTCTTTGGGAAGCAGCTGCCCGCCTCGTAAATGCGTGCAGACTCTCCATCCCTGACCCTTCATCCCTATGCAGCAAAGACTAACAGCTAGTAACCTCTTTCCACCTCCTGCAGCGGCAGAGCAGCCAGGAGAGCCCCGCGCCCTCACGCCTCCCGCGCTGAGATGATCCCCATGTCGGGCACCCAGGGAATGAGCTGCACCGCGTCAGCACATCGTCGCCATCACTGCAATGTTGCTGCTGTTGACGGCGAGTGCGTCGCAGACACAGACGTACCCACTGTACCCACCGGTGTCGGTGGGGAAATAGAGCTTGCGCTCAGTCGGCTTCACCGCGGACTCGGTGAACATCTCGTAGGACTTGAACGGGGATAGCGTTCACTCCATCCCACAGCCACAATGTGCCCAAGCCGCTGTTGGCCCATGCACCCCCATACATACACATACATACACGAGCTCCAGAACTTCCCGCCAGAGTGGAAGGTGTTGATGGACAGCGGACAACCACGGATGCCGGACTCAACTCACGTGTTGACCTTCGTGCGGTCACGCAGGAACCACCAGAGCAGCTTCCTGCTCGGGTTTTGGGGGTTCACATTGACGAACTCCACGCCGACGAGGTGCTTGTAGCTCGTCTTGTGGTCCGCCACGTCCTGCATGCGCGCGTCGTATACCACATCAGCATTCTTCCGCCTTCTAACGGGCCGGCGCCTCACGCCGGATGAGACGTGCGGGATGAGTGGATTCGAGGAGGTCGTAGGTGAGGGTACAGGGGAAAGCGATATAGAGCGAAAACTCAGTCTCTATTCGTCTCTATTCGCAGGACTGAGGTGAGCGAGCGCGAACGGCGCGTATAAGTACAGTACGCGTAACAAGAACATATCGTAGATCGCGCGTCCGCGAGACGCGGACGCCCCGCCATGAATCAGCACAAGACTAGGAATAAAGCGAAGTGAGACATGCGGGATCCGGCCGCGCCGCTGCGCGGCCATTCGCGATCGACACAGACAAGAAACCAAAGACAAGACATAGAACAACATACCGATCGCGCGCGGCGCCAAACGCCCACGCGCACCCTCGTTGCGAGCTCGCGCACGGCTTGCCCGCGACGCCCAGATCCTCCAACACTCCCCCTCAAGCCTGCGTGAGCCCGAGCGCGGCAGCGAAGTGCTTGACCTTGACGCTCGGAAGGGCCTTGGTGAGGATGTCGGCGGTCATGTCGCCAGTAGGACAGTAGAGTAGTCGAATAGAGCCGGTGTCGATGGAATAGCGAATAAAATGGTAGCGCACGTCGATGTGCTTCGTACGCGCGTGAGCGCGATCGCGGCCTGGTTGCCGTTGTATAGTTTGGTCGGGTCTGCGAGAGGGCCGAAGACCTCGCCTATGAGCCGCCGTAACCAGACGGCCTCCTTCGCGGTGTGCGTCGTCGCGACGTACTCGGACTCGGCTGTACTGAGCGTGCCCAGTTCTTGCTTCTTCGACGCCCAGCTGGCGGCACTTGTTACCCGTGCACCTCGATGAGCTCCTGCATGTGCGATGCATCAGCCAGCAAACGTTAAAGAAGAAAGGTGAGGGGGCAGGGCAGAGAGAGGCGCACCTTGTCCCCAGTCGTGACCCATCATGCCAGCGGCCATCAGCCTGATGCACAGGCAGGGGCAGGGGATGGAGTCAAGCGCGGGAGGGAGGCAGGGAGGCAGGGGAGGTGCGAAGTGGCAGGCCATAGAGAGGACGAGCAAGCTATGGCAGAGAAGGACAAGTCGACAAAGGAGTGAGATCAAGAGCGCAACATAGCCATCGGATCGCGAATCCCTGTAGGCTGCGCATCAATATGGACATCAATGTGAATGTATAGTGTAGAGGTATAGTATGGGATATACACAAGTATATACGTCCCGGGTCAAAGAGTGCTGGGTCCCAGAGACATGGCCAACCTGGCATCAGCGCTCAGCCTGCGCTTCTTCAGAGGTATGGCCAGTGATTGTGAATTGTCGTCCTGGTCTTGAAGGGTCGCCATAGGCTCTGCATGGTCCGCCTCTCCTACGTCCGAGACGCTCTTGTGCTTCCTCTTCGGCGCCTTTGGTTTGGCTTGCCAACCTCCAGGACCACTCGCTTTCTTGCTTGCAGTATGACGTACACCGGGCTTGTGCCGCCCCTCCTTTTTGCGCAAAAGATTGGCTGTGTCGCGCTGCCGGAAGTGCACGGGCAGCATAGGGCTCTGATGACAGACTGCCAACCTATGTTACGTCAGCATGAGAGACACAGTGTCGAGCATACAGAATTCTAACACGCACGACCAGTTCTTCTTCCCCTGTGGGCCGGCACGCACAACACGTAGCCCAAGAGCGCAGTACTCCAGGGGTCCAATAGCTACGGCCCGTGATTTTATCACGCTAACAAACGTACGTGCATCACGCACGTCCGTAGCAGCGCGATAAAACACGTCAGCCGTAACTACTGGAAGAGTGGGCCGGGAATCCTTCTCCTTCTTTCTACCCTTCTTGGGGGCAGACGAAGGCTTATAGAGGCTGGAGCAGATCTGTCAGCATCTGGTGATGAGTGTAGTCGAGCACTTACGATCTCCCAAACGGAATGAGCCCGCTCGGGAACGGCGAAGTCACTGACCACACTGTTGTCTGAGTGTTGGAGAGGTAGAGCGAGACATCCAGGGCAGCAGCACGGCGAGCGTTCCGAGGAACAAAGAGCTCCGCATGGTAAACGTCCAGATTGAGGTGGGTACATACACGCAGTGTCGGCGTTTCAGTCTTGTTGTCATCATCTTTATGCAGCCCTGGTGCGAGCCGCGCGGCCTCCGTCTGCGGTGGAACCGGCTGAGCATTGGCACCTTCTCTGCTCGTCTCCACCACAGGAGTGGTACATTCGACTGGCAGATTCTCCAGACCTAGTTCAAGCAGTCAAAACAGAGCTGCAGCAGGTAGAATGTGTCCAATGCGAAGGACGTACCAAGACTGCGGTACATGAGTGTAAGCGGATCACTAGCATTGCGTCGAGAGGTACCCAGCTCGTGCCCGCACATCGTATCCCATTCCTCGTAACCGAAGATGAGATGGCCCAAGTTGACGTCCTTGCAGCGGAGAGCAGCTTCGATGTACGTAGGTTCAAAAACATCGTAGAGGTCGATAGGTTTGGCAGGATCGGAACGGGTGGCCGCGTCCTCAGAATCAGGGCGAACCCCTGCGTATCTATTCAGGAACTCCTACATGAACGGAGCTATTAGTGCCTGAGCACTTCATGTCAGACGAACGGAGGACGTACCTCATGCGCTTGGACCAGTTCCTTCATGCGGGAAGGCATGTAGACACGGCGCTTCCCATGGACACGGAGACGATGAGAGAAGCTGAGGCGCTGATCCTCTGTAGGGGCTAGAATGTATCCGACGTATGCGGGCTCTAGAAAATCACTGCAGCAGGACAGGGCAAGTGAATACTGTGATGAACTTCCAGCAACGGCACCACGTACCGGATTTCCACATGCGCACGATCGGCAAAGGCCCAGAACGCTTCGCAAAGTCTTGCCAACCTTGAAGGGGACACGAGAACTTCGCCGGTAGTCAAAAAGACTGAGAGACCGGCCGCAAAGAATAGCTCGACCACGGTGTAAGTTCCAACACCGCCGAAGATGTTGCCGTAAATGGATCGTTGGCGGAACGAATGAGTAGCCAAGGCCGTTTGGTGTTGGAAGCCCTCACTGTGCGCAACTTTCACCACCTCGGCGACTGCAGCCAAGAATGTGGTGTAGTTGTCGTAGACGTCCATGTGATAGACGGGCAGCGGCACGTCCGGCTTGTACCAATGTGGCTGTTGGGATCCATTTGAGCAGTCCACCCTGCATGAGTATGCACATCTAGGACTTACAGTGTACATGTTGTCCGCAGTCAAAAAAGCCAGAACATAAGCGTCAAAATCGAACGCTATGCCAACCTTGAAACCGCGGGCCTGAAAACCTCAGCCTTAGAGGTCACGATGTGAGCATACAAAGAAAGAGGCGTACATTATCCACAGAGGATACTGCTGCTACCTCGTAGTCCCACTGCTCACGCGTGTACGGTTGGGCCATGACGTGGGTCAGGAGTTGTATCTTCGAGGGTGTGACTCGGGTGTTAGCCTGAACTCGATATAGGGCATGAATACAAGTTGATTGAGCTTACCTGAAAGCAGAGAGCTCCAAAATCCAGAATAATGGTCCGGGGGGTCGCGCGAATAGCTCCCAGAGCTAAACCATCCAAGGACGGCAGAGGAAGACCGTTGTAGTTTGGCCACGGTGATTTTTGTCCATGTTGGGACCCGCGTGTGATGGGTGTGTCGGAGTCGAGGCGATAGGCAAGCCCTTGAGAAGCCCGAGACGTTGGGTCTACCTTCTTTGCTGAGATCTGCTCCTTGTGGGTCGCATCTGACCAGAGCGCTTTGAGAGGGAGGGGACTCGGAGGCTCGCCAGAGGAACGGATCGCATTGAACCAACGTTCGATAGTGTGAAAGCAAGCGTAAACCTCAGTGTATTCAGGCATTTCGTGAGCGTGTGAGCTGGAAGGAAGTCGAAGCGAGCAGGTCGAGAAGCAGACGAACTGCGTGCCAGTGGGAAAGAACGCGTTCGCTCAGCCAACGAGACGCGAGACGCGCCGCAATGCGACACGCCAACGCGTCCTGTCACACTGTGTGACAGGCGTGTGGGCACCTTCAAGCTCTCATGTAGGGTGCAGATCTGCATAAAGTTGCATGATTTATGGACCTTTAGATAGCTATGGATGCACCCAAGTGCGTTAACATTGGCCCAGAGCTTAGCAATCTTCGCCCCAAAAGTTACAGGCCAGATCGCAATGCATAGACCGGCCGGCGCTTGTAGCCACCCCGGCGCCTTTGATGGGACTGGTGCGCGTCCCGCAGTCTTGTTCATCTCCATGTACGCGACGAACGAGACCTGCAGGTCCCTACTGGACTGCCCTGGCAGTCCGCGTGAGGAGCGGTGCGCACTCCACCTACTTGGTCTCAACCGCTGGCCAGCTGACACCTTCGCAGACAATATCTGCCTTCCTCTCCCGCAAGTTCACGCTCTCCCCACTGGCAGGCAGACTGTCGTGTCCTCCTCACGCCCATAGAATCGGTCATGGCCCACAACCGCTCGCTCGGGAGACGATGGTAGTCGAGGTTGAGTATGAACCCGAGGCGTACGCGTGGGAGTTGTATCGCACAAGTTGTACCGCACACCGGGCGTGCGGGGCGGGCCCGGGAGGCCGAGGCCAGACACGCAACTGGCGCAGCGGTGGGAGCCGTTCTGCGAATCAGCGAAATGTGGTCCCGACATAAACAGCACGGTCCCTGGTGAGGATCGTTCTTTTGATGCTTTGACATTTGGATGTTAGCTGATATCCACACGGATGCGTGTAGCTCACTGACCCGCTCCTCGACCTCGCTTGGATATTGTCATCACTACAGATATTCGCCTCCCCTTTGACGGGTGGTGGTGGCGCTGTCTCTGTTCCTGCCGACAGCGTATCGCTGGGGTACACGCTCACCTGGATCATGAGCCAGCGGATCCTCATCCACCTCCGCGGTACGTCTCGCCCAATCCTGCCATCACACACACATTGTTGAGCACGTCGCTCACAGACGCGGCTGCGGCGCACAACCACACCGTCATGACGCAGCTCGTCGTCTCGCGCGCACTCCCCTGCGCACACTCCGTCGTGCGAGCTATGCGTTCCCAGTTCAGCACTGACTCCAAAGAGCGCGCCTACCATCACGCGGGAGCGGGCGTGGTGCGCTCGTCCGGTTGAGACCTCGAGACAGATGGTGGAGTCGTGGTTGCACGACGGGCGAGCGCTCCGTGTTCACGGTGTCGGTGGGGCAGCGCTCGTGCGGGTGCTCCTGCGACTGTGGGTGGGCGTCGCACGGCAGCGTGGGGGGAGCGGAGAGCCCCGGGGGAGGGGAAGCAGGAGAAGGGGTAGCTTGTGCGGGCGGTCTGCGTCGGGGACGGGCTCGGCCACATCAGGAATGGGCCCCGTCGCGAGCGCGACACTCGGGTCAAGCAGCCGCCGCACGGCGCGCGGGGACGAGGAGGCCGGACACCGCAGCCGCACCCCCAGCCGTAACCGCAGCCGA